>MU695437.1:4314-39544 GCA_026770625.1 Nicotiana glauca
CTAATATCTCGTGTGGAAATGACTTGCTGGATATTGCACCAACATGATCCATATTATATTTAAACCTAGGACCCTCTCCCTTTAATCATATGGTATGATGTTTTTTTAGAAATTTTACGTTTTCTTTCCAAAAAGCATTTACGTCTTTTCTCTCTTTCCTTTCAAAACTTTCAACTTATTTGTATTCCCTACGTGCAAACCTTGTTTGTTTACTCTTACTCTTCTTAAAGTCACAACTAAGCAAGGCTGGGAACCACACTAGTGGATCTTGAGGGGTGCCTAACACCTTCCCCTCGAGATAATCTCAAGCCCTTACCCGAACTCTAGTTTTCCTTCGAATCCTCTCTTTTCTCTAAAAAGTGTCCTAATGCACTATAATCATGAGGTGGCGACTCTTTAAATTCCATAACCCGGTTCCTCCAAAGGGAACGAGCGTTGTTTTGTCCATAATGTCGTAAACCGATTCCGCCCCTTTAGGGGGTGAAAAAGGGGGGCGTCGACAGTGCTTGTATGCATTTTGATCGGAGGCGCCTGTAAAATACCATATTTGTTCGAGAAGTGTCGACATAACATTGGTGATTTGAAAATTCCTCGCCCAAATTTGGGGAGGAACTATGGCACTTGCATAACCTTGGTTAGGAAGGACCCTTGGAGCAACTCTTGGTGGAGGCGGAGGAGGGTCTGGAATTGCATCATTAGGATTTGCATTAGCATTTCTACCTCTCCTTGGCATTTATGGTACCTGGAGTTCCTCTTGTTCAACATCATCAACCTCCTCCCCCGCGAACACGTTGTCAAGAGGGACATTCCCGTTTAAAGCCATGTGTACCTGTTGGTTTTACACAAATAATGTTAGTAAAAAGAAGGAAAGAGAAGCAAAACACAAAACTAGCTACACAAATAGTCAACACCTTAAGCTCCCCGGCAACGGCGCCAAAAAGTGATCGGTGCGGACTCAACCCTTAGGAAGAGTGGGTGCTAATTACTTTTACCCAATAGCGGTATCGGGATCAATACCCACAGGGAGCTAGATTTGGGAGTCGAGTATTTGTGAAGTCTAGAAATGCGTTTTGGCTTCTAATTTTGCTTATATCATTTTTGGTTTTTTTCTTTTGTTTATCAACTAAATCTATCAACTACCGTTGTAAACTAAATTATGCTAAGTAATGATGCTAGTTGTATGCAATAAGAGAAAAGCACTAGGGTCATAGCACTCACCTAGGTGACTAATTAACGGGTATAGAATTCTAATACAAGGATGATAATTAAGGGGAATATGGATAACCGTTGCACTTTAACACTCACTCTCACACCTCTCGGTAGAGAGAGTGATTTTGCCCAATTGACTCTCTCGAGACCAATTGGGTAGGCTAATTTGCCCAAGCAACTTTAAGGTTCAAGTGGGGTAATTACTCTCTCAAGGTTTAACCCGTTACTTGGGACTACCATTCTCATGGGTCCATCCCAAATCCTTGTTGGGTTAATTGTGAGGTCATAGACTCTCTTTCTCAAGAAGAGTCAAGACCCACTAAGCTAGACTTAGTGTTTGCAACCACCAAATCTAAGTGAAAACATACAATCAACCCAAATACCAAACACCCAACATCATCCAAGCATTAAGCAAAAACACCCATTAATTACCCACACTAGGGTTGAGCCACAACCCTAGCTAATGGGTTTAGCTAGACATGGAAGAAGTAGAAATAGAAGAAATACTAGAAGAAATTAACATAATCATTACCTACAAGCTTAATCTACTTGAATCCACGTTAATTACAAGAGAAAATTGCTTAAAGTAGGCTAATACAAAGTGTCTCGTGCTCAGCTGCTAAAATAGATTGCCAAACTTGACCTAAAAAAGTAAAATGTTCTATTTATACTCCACAGGAAAAACCAGACAAAAATTCCCCTGAGGGTCTGACGCGGACCGTATAGAAATGACATGCGGCCGCGTAGGGCAACTAGTCTTTAGATCTGTGCTTCTGGACTTGGGGATGCGGACCGCATAGAAATTTCATGCGGCCGCATAGGTTGAGTCAAGCGGACCGCGTGGAAATGGTGCGCGACCATACAGGTTGAGTCATACGGACCGCGTGGAAATGATACACGGCCACACAGTAGAATTTTGACCCATTTTGACTCTCTGAACTTTTACCACGCGGACCGCACTAATTTGGCGTGCGGCCGCGTGGGACTTTGCCTTGAATTACTGAGCCTCTGATCTCTCATCATTGCGGACCGCGTGAAAATGATGCGGTCCGCGTGGATTTTCTTCACTTTTGCTGATTCTCTGAACTTTCCTGGACGGCAGCGTGGCAAAGCAATGCGGACCGCGCAGGTTAAGCTTGAACTTGGTAGCTTTCAGAACCTTCCTGTGCGACCGCACATCAAAACTGTGCGGTCCGCGCAGGTCTCTTATTTCCTAGTTTCAATCATCTTTTGTCGCTTGGCAGATTTCACTCCTTTTTGAGCTGATTTGTGATATTCATCATCTAGTCGCTCAAACCTGAAATCAAGCACAACTTGTAAGAAATTCAGTTCTAATCTGGAGCAATTTATACACAAAGCTCAGGTAATAAGGGGTACAAAACATGTACAGTTCATAGTTATCAGGAGGCCTCTACCACAACTGACTCTTCCGACTGGCTAGTTGGAGCTGAAGCAGGGGGTTTGTAGTTCTTGTCCTTGGGGTTGTCTGGCCCCCTTAAACTATACCATGAAAATGGAGCAACCGGCTTTTCCTTGACATCATACTGCTTCTTCTCCACCTCCAAGTCCCGGAAGTACATAGAAAGAGTGTTGGAGAAAGGGTAGTTCCGACTAGCCTCTGCACCCACAAGAGAGATGATGCGGGACATCACATTCCCTACATTGATGGGGTATCCCGCCAATATCGATGAAAAAAACACAACCCGATGGATAGGAAGAGTCTGTTCATGTGTGGTAGGGTCTAATCTGCTGCAAATGAAGGTCTCCCAACCCTTAGCTTCAAAGTTCAGGGTCCCCCTCAGTATTTTTACCCCCGCAGTCAACCACACAGGAAGCGTACCCGGGATTGCCAAGTACTGGGCTAACTATGGACGGACCCCCTCACCCTTCTCCAACTTCGCTAGATATAGGGTCTCGTCCTCTTCATTGAAGCCCAAATATTCATTCGGAGACTGCCCGTCGAACAACACCTTTTTGTTCCGCACTTTGGTCACTTTAGTGCCCTTCAAGATGGGGGCCACATTTCTATAGAACTCCTTGACCATGTGCTCATTCACCTTTACACATTCACTCCGAAAATTCTCCCAACCCACTTGAGTTCGAAAATGTCTATGCATATTTGGGAGTAGGGGTAGAAGGTCTTGCTCAATAAAACTCCTTTCAAGAATCAGCTTTCGCAGAGGCCACCATTCCCTAAACTTGTGGAACGCTACCTGACTGATGAACCTATCCTCCCAAGCTACGGGATTTCGAGTCCGGTCAACACCCCCAACTTGAGTTACACCACTCTGAGGCATCTCCTCATCACTATCATTACCACCCTCATCACGTCCGCCTGCACTCTCTCCAGATAATGAAGCTGAGGGGAGTTGGAGTACTCACCGCTGCTGGCTACTAAGCCCTCAGATGACTCAGAATGTATACACGGTAGAGCTTCAGCAATGGGTGATGGCAGAGGAGTATAATCAATCAGTCTAAACCTTCAGGTCCAGTCAGGGACATGAGTTGGAATGGAATCTGAAGAGACGTCTTGTGAAGGCACGCACTCACTCCCCGAAGAATGAGAAACAGCTCTATCTGCAGCTTTTATTAGCTTCCTTGTCTTTTTTATATTTTCCCGAAATTGGGGAGTGAGTTTTATCATTTTGCCTTTACCTCCCCGAGAGGAGTCACCTCTCCCGGGTTGTTGTGATCCGTTGCCATCTCGTTGTTTAACCATTGTCTGCAAAAACACAAATCTAACATTGTTAGTTTAAGCACAGGCAGTGAAATAGGTATAGAATGAATTACAGAATAGAAGCTCAGAAGTTGCAAAATAGTTGCAGGAACAGGCTAGTGCGGACCGCACAAATTGGACGAGCGGCCACACTGAGGTCACCGCAGACCGCACAGAAATGACCGCGGTCCGCACAAGTAGAAAACCCCTCACATACTCTCTGAATATCACCATTGCGGTCCGCACAAAATGGTATCGTGGTCATGGTGGGTCAGCGCGGACCGCACAAAGTGTAATGCGGCCGCGCTGGCACAAATCAACTCTCAGAACATAATCATTGCGGACCGCACAAAAGTGACTGCGGTCCACAAAGGGTGCTAATTTAGGGAACTGAATTAGGGTTTCTAATTTTTGCAATTTTGCTCAATTTTTCACCCTACTTTGTCCCTACTCAATTTTCCCAGTTAATAAAACTTTTTAGATACACATAAATTAACATATATACGAACCTATGCTAACAACTAGAGAAAAATAGGAAAAAGAAGAAGCTATGAGCTATTTTAAATGAAACCAAAACTAAAATTAAGCACAAATATATGATTGAGATGTTACCAGGTGTGTATATGTAATGTAAGTAATCACACTAAGCAAGAGTTACTGTCAAAAAGAGAGGATGAACAGCAAAAAGGAGCTCTGAGAGTTTAGTGTTTGAAAAGGGTAAAAGGAGACCCTTGAGGTCTATTTATAGAAAAAGGTGCGGGACCCAGTCTTACCCACCAGCGTGGCCGCACAAAAAACGGACGGTAGACCGCGCTGGGTTTGTGCAGCAGAAGTATGAGAAGGCAACCTCTGCGGTCCGCAAAAAAGTGACAGTGGCATCGGAGGTCCACTACGGTCTGAACTAAATGGAATGCGGCCACGGTGGCAAACTTTAGAGAGCACCTCACATGGCCCATACCAGTGCGGACCGCACAAAGTGTACCGCGGCCGCACTGGCAACTTCATAGACTGTTTAATTTTTTTCAACTTGATTTGCACTGCATCAACACAATCCCTGCAACATATCACAACCAATTAGTCCAAAATTCCTAAACTACAACAAAAATCAAGACGCGCCTGATTTAACATCGCGGCACGACGCATGTTACCATCATATCACTTCAAATCAAGAAATGCCACCACGTGGCTCTCATCAAGCTCTCCAAGAAACAATAAAAATTATGCCCACCAAGATGATCTAGAATTTTATCAATGAATGGCAATGGATAATGATCTTTGTGGGGCCCTTTGTTCAATTTTCCATAATCCGTGCAGCCCTACCAACCCGTGACTGTTCTTGTAGGACTCCACACCTTCTGAGAATTTTTCCCTATGGTCATGCCACCCTTCATTGGTACACAGTGTACCAGAGAAATCCAAGAATTGTCGGAAATAGGATAGAGCACCACTTCTTACATCACCTCATCTAATCTTTTGTCAAGCTCCAAGGAAGGCTACGCATCATCCTCCAAGAGAATTTTGGACATATGGGATGAAGAACTGAGGTGTGGAGAAGTTGGTTTCAACTCCTTCACCGGTGGCTCCTCAATGGATAGCTTAGTTTTTAGAGTTTTTCGATTTTCAAGATCCAAGGACAATTTCCTAGGCTCATAAGAATACGAGCCCATACTGTGCAAAGCATTCACGCATTCCACTCTACTTGCATCATCATTGACATCCATATTTAGAAGCACGGCCTCAAGGGGATCCTCCACGTTGATCATAGAACTTGTGTCATCCATTATCACAGCTGTGACAATGTCCACAAAAGAGCACACCTCGGTTCTATTGGGTTGTTTCATGGATTTGCAAACATAGAAGACCTCTTTTTTTTTCTCCCACTCGAAAAGTTAGCTCACCCGCTTCAACATTAACCAATGCCTTCCCCATAGCAAGTAAAGGTCTACCAAGAATAATCGGCACTTCGAAGTCCACCTCACAATCCAATATGACAAAGTCGGCCAGCAAAATAAATTTGTCCACCCCAACAAGTACATCATCAATTATGCCCAAAGGTCACTTCACCGATCGATCCGCAATTTGAAGTCTCATTGAGGTTGGCCTAGGTTGCCCAATTCCCAAAGTCTTAAAGACCGAATAGGGCATCAAATTTATGCTAGCCCCCAAATCACAAAGGGCCTTGGCAAAATCTGCACTTCCGATAGTGCAAGGGATAGTAAAAGCTCCAGGGTCTTCAAGTTTTTGGTCCATAGAATGTACGATAGCACTCACTTGATGAGTCATCTTAATTGTTTCACACTCCATCGACCTCTTCTTCGTTACCAAATCATTCATAAACCTTGCATACCCCGGCATTTGCTCAAGTGGCTCCACCAAAGGCACATTGTTATAAGACTCTTCATTATTTCAATGAACTTTTTGAATTGGTTATCACCCTTTTTCTTTGCTAACCATTTAGGATAAGGTGAAGGTGGCCTAGGCAAAGGTGCCTTGGCTTTGGGCACCACCGGCTCGAGTATATCAATCACGTGTTCCCTAGACGGGTTCACGGCATCTTGTGTTTCCACCTCGACCTCATCAATATCTATCCTCACTTCATTGTTCACATTGGTCTCAACCATATCTTCAACAATAAAAGGACTAATATATTCTTGGAACCCAACATCATCATCCACAACTTGATTTTCTTTCGAGGCATGCACATCACCGCCTCTCCCACTTCTTGTTGTAACTGCCATCAGATGATTGTTATTGTTCCCACCCTTTGGGTTCACCACCGTATCACTTGGTAGAGCACCCTTAGGGCGAGTATTTAACAATTGAGAAAATTGGCCTATTTGCACCTCCAAATTCCAAATAGAGGTATTGTGGGAAGCCAATTGAGCATCAGAGTCTTGATTCTTCTTCATCATTTGTTTGAACATGACTTCAATTTTTCCCATATCATTACCCAAAGAACTAGACCCTTGAGATTGAAACAGAGGCGGATTGTTCGGTTGTTGGTACATCGGGGGCCTTTGAAATCCTTGACCCTGGTTGCCTTGGTTCCTACCTGGATTGTTATTCCACCCACATTGATTTTGTTGTTGTTACAATTATTGTTGTTTTCGTTCCAATTGCCTTGATTGTTACCTTGATTACCCCAATTGTTGTTTTGATTGTTGTTGTTCCAATTGCCACCACCTTGTTGTTATAATTCCAATTACCTCTGCCTTGTTGTTGATTGCCCAAATTTCCTTGGGGACGCCATTATTGATTCGAAGAGTTGCCTTTATCCCCTTGGTAGTTGTTGACATATTGGACCTCTTCACTTTGATCATCATAACACTCATTTTAATAACCACCACCATCATTGGTGTCATATTGTTCCATTTCCTTGAGGTTGTTTCCCTTTTTTCCTCCTTTTGAGCATAGAAACACCTTCCATGGCATTGACTTGGTGTGGATTTTGGACTTGTTGCAATTGCGCCTTCGCCAATTGGTTCATAGTTATAGTAAGCTCGGCAATAGCTTGACCATGATCGTGCAATTCCTTGTGTAAATGAATGATCGTGGGGTCACCTTAGGGGCACATTTGCTCAACTATGCCATGCCGAAGAAGTTTCGCTCATCTCATCAAGTACATCACATGCCTCTTGGTAAGAAAGTTTCATAAAATTCCCTCCGGCCAATTGGTTCACAATGCATTGATTCGTGGTGTTGATGCCCCGATAAAAGGTTTGTTGTATCATCACCTCGGTCATATCGTTATTAGGGCACTCTTTCACCATTGTTCTGTTCCTTTCCCATATCTCGTTCAAAGGTTCCGTTGGCTATTGCGTGAAGGCTAGAATTTCATCCCAAAGTGCCGCCATATGACTTGGTGAAAAGAACTTGGCGATGAATTTGTCCGCCAATTCATCCCATGTTGTGGTAGAATGATTGGGGAGCCTTTCTAACCAATCCAATGCTTTCACCAGAAGAGAGAATGGGAAAATCCTCAATCTCAATGCATCCTCGGACACGTTTGTTTGCTTGCTACCCCAGCATGTATCTACGAACCCCTTCAAATGCTTGTAGGTATTTTTATCGAAGGCGCCCGTAAAGTATCCTCTTTGATCGAGCAAGGTCAACATAACATTTGTGCTTTGAAAGTTCCCCCACGAATTCGGGGAGGAACAAAGGCACTCGCATATCCTTGATTTGTGAGAACTCTTGGGGCCACTCTTGGCGGTGGCGGAGGAGGGTCTGGAATAGGATTGTTGTGATTGGCTTGACGGCCTCTACGTAGAGCTTGAGGTAAGGGAGCCTCATCTTGATCAATATCTTCTACCTCCTCCCCCGCCATGACATTGCTAAGAGGGTCATTAGCATTTAGAGCCATTGGTACCTGAGTAAGCGACACAAACAAAATTAGTAAACAAGAAGGAAAGAGAAACAAAACACAAAACTAACTAAATAGATAGTCAACACCGTAAGCTCCACGGCAACGGCGCCAAAAAGTTGTTTGCTGGCAACTCGACGCTATACCAAGGTAGGAAGAGCGGGTCACAATAGCTTTTATTTGATATGAGGGCCGGGATCGAATTCCTCAGGGAGCTAGTAATAGAGTTGGAATATCTATCTAGCTTAGAAATGTGTGTTTGCTTCAAATATCACTTCAAACATATTTTGGGTTTTCAAACTATAACTACTATTATCTAACTATTGATTGCAACTAAATTATACTATGAGATGATTGCTAAGTTGTATCTAATGGGAAGAAGGGTACTAGGGTCGTTACACTACCTAGGTGGCTAATTGATGGATAGATGTTACTAGGATTCGATTGACATAATTGGGGCTTATGCTATAACCGTTGCACAAATTTACCCACTCTCACACCTCTCGGCAGAGAGAGTGATTTTGCCCAATTGACTCTCGAGAGACCAAATGGGTAGGAAAATTAGACCAAGCAACTAGGGTTCAAGTAGGGTGATTACTCTCTCGAGGTTTAACCCGTTAATTGGGACTATCATCTCATGAGTCCATCCCAATTCCTTGTTGGGTCAATTTTGGAGACATAGAATCTCTTTCTCAAGAAGAATCAAGTCCACAAAGCTTGAATCAGTGTTTGCAACCACCAACTCTTAGATTAAAACATAAAATCAACCCAAATAGCAAACACCCATAGTCAATCTAACCCTAGATGGCAACACCTATCAATTACCCACACTACGGTTGAGCCATAACCCTAGCTAATGGGTTTTAACTACTCATGCTTGATGGAGAAAATGAAGAAATAGATGAAGAACAAGGCATATTAATTAATTGCTAAATGAAACTACAAGAATCTATTGTTAATTTAAAGCTCAAGTGCCAAAAATGGCTACAACATACGTTCCCATGAATGCAGCTCAAGTCTGAAGATAACAGATGACCTAAAATGGTAAAATATTCTATTTATACGAGACTGGAAAAATTGGACAAAAATACCCCTGCAGGGTCAGTACAGGCCGCATTAAATGGACCGCAGGCGCATTAGGCTCTTTGACTTCAATTTCTGCTTCTCTGAACTTGGGCTACATGGACCGCATAGAATGGACCGCAGCCGCGGAGGGAGCTGGCGCGGTCCGCACAGTCAGGACCGTGGACCGCATTGCTTGGATTTGACAATCCTTGATCAATATGAATCTCTCATCCGCGGACCGCACAAAAGGGTAGTTCGGCCGTGGAGCCTTCACCGCTGACCGCAAGATGTGTACTGTGGCCGCATTCTGAACTACCTAGTGCAGCTGCATTCAACTTTTCGCGGTCCGCACTAGGAATTATTTCCCTCAAATTTCTTGTCTTTGATACTTGAGCAGGTTTCACTCCTTTTTGAGTCGATCTTTGACATTTCGTCACTTTGTCAATCAAATCTGCAATTAAGCACAATTTATGAGCCTTTTAGGTCTATTTTGTAACAATTTGTATTTGAAGATAGGCAAGAAGGAGCATAAAACACGTTAAAATCTCAACTTATCAACCACCAAATGTCCTCTTGTAAAGTTCGTGGTTTACCAGGCTGTACAGAGTGGCCTGCGCTCAGAGTTTCCTGCCTTCTTTTTTCTCTTATGGGAGTATCCCGTCCTGTAAATAGGATACCAGGAGGTTATGCCAGTCCCAGGTTAATTGTAGAGAGAGTACCTCGATGTGGTCTATTGCGGAATGTAGGAGGGTGACCACATTTCCCTTGTTGATATTCTTGGTTGCCGCAACTAATTTGGCGAGACCATCTGCTTCGATGTTTTGTGCCCTGGGGATATAATCGAAACGGTACTCGTTGAACTCAGGCATCAATTTATGGATTTCTGATTGATACTTCTGCATTCTTAGCTCTTGGATTTGGAAAGTCTGATGACCTGATTTACGATGAGTTAAGAGTCGCAATGGAGGACGAGCCGTTGTGTGCCGTACTTGAGGGATAACTTCAGACCTGCAATCATAGCCTCATACTCGGCCTCTTTGTTATTCACCTTAGGGCATCGTATGGACTTGTGAATTACTTCACACATAGGGACTTCGAGGATGAGTCCCAGTCTCGATACCGAGGCATTCAAATCGATGTCAATATAGAGAGTCCAAAGGTCGGTTCATGTGGAGGCACGAAGCACTTCTTGCTCTGCCTCTGGCAATATTTCTGTGCTGAAATCGGCGAGCACCTGCGATTTAATCGTGGTTCGCGGGTGATAGGTTATGTCATGCTCACTGAGCTCTATCGCCCACTTAGCGAGTTTGCCTGAGAGCTCGGGGTTTATGTAGAATGCCCCTTAGGGGGAAGGTCACTATTACTTTTATGGGATGGCATTAAAAGTATGGTCTCAGCTTTAGTGAAGTTGTGACCAGTGCTAGAGCAAGTTTTTCAAGGTGAGGGTATCTCGTCTCGACATCTATTAAGGCTTTGCTGATATAATAGATAGGGGATTGTGTACCTTTGTTTTCACGAACAAGGACTACGCTAACTGCTACCTCAGATACGACTAGGTATACGAGCAAACATTTGCCTTGGTCCACTTTGACGAGCAACGGTGGTGAGGACAGGCATGTTTTTAGTTTCTTTAAGGAGTCGATGCATTCCTCATTCCATTACAGTCCATGATCTTTCCTTAGTATGTTGAAGAATTTGTGACACCTGTCCGAGGACCGTGAAATGAACCTAGACAAGGCGGCTATTCGCCCCGTCAGCTTCTGCACCTATTTCTTGCTGGTCAGTGCTTCCTGTATTGAGTCAATGGCTTTGATTTTATCTGAGTTGACTTCGATTCCTTGTTTTGATATGAGGAAGCCCAGGAATTTCCTGAGGCCACGCCGAAAGTGCATTTTTTGGATCCAACTTCATCCCGTACTTCCTCAATATCTCGAAGGCTTCCTTCAAATGATCAATGTGGTCCTCTTTCTTTGCTGACTTTACCAGCATATCATCGATATAGACCTCCATCATTTTACTGAGTTGTTCCTTAAACATCTTGGTGACCAACCGCTGGTAGGTGGCCCCCACATTCTTGAGTCTGAACGGCATTACTTTATAGCAATAATTCCCTTGATGGGTGATGAGGGTTGACTTTTCCTAATCCTCTTCAGCCATCGGGATTTGGTTGTACCGGAGTAAGCATCTAGAAAGCTCAGCAATTCATGCCCTGCCATTGCTCGATCAATTGGTCAATATAGGGTAACCGGAAGGAGTCTTTTGGGCAAGCCTTGTTCAGGATAGTAAAATCCGCGCACATTCGCCATTTTCCGTTCTTTTTTTTACCATGACTACGTTGGCGACCCATTGGGGATACTTCGATTCTCTGATGGAACCATTGGTGAGCAATTTGTCCACCTCTTTGTTGACCGCTTCGCTGATTGCGGCATTGAATTTTCTCCTTGCCTGTCGCACTGGCGGGTAGAGTGGGTCGACATTCAACCTATGAGTGGTGATATCCCTTGGGATACCCAGCATATCTGAGTGGGAAAAGGCAAACAAATCGGCGTTATTAGTAAGAAATTCACGGTACTTACCTGGTTCTGGGATGTTGTGCCCGATGTAGGCCTTTTTTGTGTTGTTAGCATCATCCAGCTGGATCGGGTCGAGGTTTTCTATAGTTGCTTTGCAAGCCTCTACGACGTCTGGGTCTCTAATGACCTCTGCCGGTAGGTTAGTCTTAGTTCCTCTCATGGCTAATTTCTATGCCTCTGCGCTTGCTCCTTTTAGTTGTTTGGTATGCGTTCAATCCTGGGCGATCCGGTAGCACTCTTGGGCGGTACGTGGTTTTCCTCGAATACTAAATACCCATATGGAGTTGGAAATTTGAGTGCTTGGTAAAAGCTTAATGGGATGCTCGCATGGTGTGTATCCAAGGGCATTCTATGATTGCGTTATAGGCCATTTCCTGATTCATGACGTGGAATTTTGTTTCCAGCGTGACCCCTCCTGCTAAGACAGGCAGCATTATTTCTCCAGATGTCCGCTCCAATGCATTGTTAAAACCTTTTAGTGTTATACACCGCGGTATTATTCTGTCCGCGAGACTCGTTTGCACGAGAACTCTCGGGTGGATAATACACGCACCGCTTCCATCGTTTACCATAATTCTTTTTACATCTGTATCAGTGATGCGTAAAGTTATGACTAAAGCATTGTAATAAGGGAAAGACAAATCATCGACATCTAACTTTTCGAAGATGATATTGTTTTCGAAGTCGTCATACCGTTCGTGGGCAACCGTGCTTTTGAGTTTTTGCGTGATGGTGAAATTTAATTGGTTGATCACTGACTTGTTGTCGCCGCCGATAATCATCTATATGGTGCGTGTTGGTGATGGCGATTTTGGGGGTCCTTGAGAGGGATCTCGTCCTCTGGCAAAGTTGGCCCTTCCTTTATCATTAAGGAGTTTTTTAGGTACCCCTGGTTTAGCATCTTAACCACCTCTTGTCGCAAGCCTATACAATCTTCGGTTTTGTGTCCTCTTTCCTAGTGGAATTCACAGAGGACATTTGACCTTCTTGTGCTTGGGTTTGATTTCATTTTTGGCGGCCACTGCACCTTTGTTCCCAGCTTTTCCAACACGTACACTATTTCTAAAGGGGAAACACAAAAGTTATGAGCTGATAATAGTTGGGGCATACCTCTTTCGTTCCGAAGGGGTGTCGTGTGTCGTAGCATGTTGTCCGCCTATCTCGGAAGGGGCCGGTTGGAGGTTATGACATAGGGCTGATGCCTTTCTCGATTGAAACGTAGGGGCTGGTCCCTTCTTCTGTCACTACGTCGATCTCTTCTTATTTCGACCTGGACTGACGCTAGCCGCTGCGTTGGATCGTTAAGATCGTCTTCATCTACCCTTACGTTAAGATCGTCTTCATCTACCCTTACTTCGGCACAATAGGCATTATGGATCTCTTCAGATTCGGTAGGAGGGTACTTCATGAGACTGCTGAGTAATTTCTTGTTTGCTTTCGATTCGTTCTTATTCAACCCATTTTGGGAGGCTACGACCGCCATTCCCTCTGACACATTTGGCAGTCCCATTCTCAGCCTATTGAATCATGCTAGGAAGTCTCGAAGACCCTCTCCTGTTGTTTGCCGAATGGCGAAGATGTCGTTGACCCTAGCTTCAGCCTTCTTTGCTCCTGCGTGAGCAGTGGCGAACTTGTCTGCCATCTCCTCGAACATCGATATCGACCGTGCTGGTTACTATGAATACCATGTTAGTGCTCCTCCTGTCAAAGTTTCACCAAACTTTTTCGGCAGTACGGATGGCACTTATTCTTTTGACAGGTCATTGCCTTTTACCGTGGTGACGTAATGGATTAGATGATCTTTCGGATCTGTTGTCCCATCGTATATTTTCAAGTATGGTGGAATTTTGAAGGTTTTAGGGATGGGTTAAGGAGCAGCCTCCTCACTATAGGTTGATTGACAAACCTTCCCACATCGCATTTTGGCAGCAGCTTGGGGGCGCCAGGTATTTACTAGACCCTTTCCTGGTGCTCTTTCCGTTGATCATGAAGTACTTTGTTCTCTATTTCCATTTCTTCCATTTTCTTTAGGATGGTTGCAAGTGCATCACCACTTGTGTCGATGGTAGTGCAAGTGTTCCTCGTTCGTGTAGGGCCCAACTCGCCCGTGATGGCTGCGATTTCTGCCGTTGGTGAATCTTCGGCGTTTCCCTGAAGGGGTTTCTCAAGCATGTTGTTTAGGGTGCTCGTCAACCATTCCTCTAGCAACTTTTTGATTCCTGGTGGTGTTTCTTTCACTGTAAGACTGTCGGATCCCCATGTGAAGAGGGTGAGATCTCCATCTCCGGTATATCGTTTGGTGTTATGTTCTCGGTATCTTCCCTATTGGCTTCGTCGAGGGAGCCTATGAGGTTGTTTGAGACATATGCTATCATTTTCAATCTTGATTCTTTTTCCGCCATCGTTGGTCCTTATGGGGTATGAAGAATAGTGATCATTGCTTTTGATATCCTAGATGAGAACTATGATTTCGACTATAGAAATCCCCACGGCGCCAAATTGTTTGACTCAAAAGATATTAAACTCTTTATAATCAAATCAATCGATAAAGATGAAGGGATAAATCGTAGTCGAAAATAATGAACCCTAGGATAGTTTTGGTAAAGATGAAGCTGCAATAGTAGAAGAAATAAAGAGTAGAGAGATAAAGAGTAGAAAGATAAAGAGTAGATAGAGGAAGAGAGAATTGTATTTCTTGTCCAAGAGAACAACTAACTCTATTACAAGGCCTGGATCGCCCTTATATAATGGAGGATCCTTTTCTTATCTAGGGAACGACAAAGGAAGAAGTATGTCTTATAACAAAGTCGACGATGATGTGAGGGCGTTTCTCCTTTCTTCCTTGGGTTGACCCCTTCCCATGTACCAGCACGTGGGTACCTAATGGTTGGCCGTGTTATCGCTGGGACATGGTCGACCAAATTCGACCCCATACAATTCAATCCTAAATAAAATAATTTATAAATGTCCCATAACTTATGCATGTATTTTTATGAGGAAAGAATAATATAAGTAATCAAATGTTGTTTAATAAAATGTTAGATTTTATTTGAAGAGAACTCCTTACAGCACCAACCAAACGGCCCTTGATATATGACTCTTTGTTTGTTATGGTTTTTATCGTGTGTTTTTTCATAAAAGCATGTTATTAAAAGTAAATAAAAAGATTAAGATTAAGATCTTAAATATAAAAACTGTTAATTTCTTTAAGTAGGGTGGGCATAGTTTGGGCAAATCCGAAATCCAAATCAAAATCCGAAGTTTTTGGATTTTATGATTACTAATTGAATTTTGGATTTAATTTTTAAAATTTTTGAATTTCGAATTGGATATTGATTGGTACTTCAAATTTTGGATATCCAAAAAATCTAAAATATTTATGCTTTATATTTAGTCAATTACCATATGTTAATAATGATTATGGAAGGTACGGAAGAGGTGGCAGAAGCAGCAATCAGATTCTTTCAACAAATATTCGGTGCTGAAAATAACCATTAAGGATCAAACTATGTTGGATGTGGTAAAGAGAACTGTTACTGAAGAGGATAATGCTTTCCTCACTGAAATACCAACCATGGAGGAGGTTAAAAATGTGTCTTCATGTTGGATGTTGATAGTTCACCTGGATCTGATGGTCTTACTGGCAGGTTCTACCAAAGTGCCTGGTCTATTATTGTGAAACTGTGTTTAATGTTGTAGTGGACTTCTTTTATGGAGCTCAGTTACCAAGATTTTTTACTCACATGTGTCTAGTAATGCTTCCAAAGGTGGAATCCCCCCAAACCTTCTCAGATATTAGGCCTATTAGTTTGTGCAATGTGTCTAATAAGATCACTAATCAGAGCTCTTAAATGTTAAATTGAGACCTTGTTGCCTAGAATAATTTCACATAATCAGAGAGGATTTGTTAAATGTATAGCCATAACTGAGAATATTTTGTTGGCGCAACAGATTGTGAATGATATTGGGAAACCTGTTGAAGGGAGCGATGTGGTTATGAAAAGACACGGCAAAAGCATATGATAGAGTATCATGGTCTTTTATCTTCCTCATGCTGAGAAAAATGGGTTTTTGCTGAGAGTTGGATTGACATTATTCATAGATATATTTCAAACAATTGATGGACAATAATTGTGAATGGGACTAGGTGTGGGTTTTTTAAATCTAGGAGAGGGCTCAAACAAGGTGATTTCCTCTCAGTTTCTCTTTTTGTTTTGCGTGTTGAATTGTTATCCCAATTATTGAATGAAATCCAGAAGCACAGAGGGTACAGAGATTTCTACATGAGTAGTCATGGTCCACAAATCAACTATCTCGCCTTTGCCGATGATATTATTTTATTTTGCAGTGGTGGGAAAGCTACTCTTCAGCTGATCCAAACTACATTAGCAACATATGAACAAGTTTCTGGGCAGAAGATCAATAAATCTAAATGCAGTTTCTTATTGGCTTCTTCTGCAACACAAAGATCCATTCGCAGGATTGAGGGAATAACAGAGATGAGACATGAACCCCTTCCTATCAAATATATCGGTTGTCCTATATATTCTGGTAGAAAAAAGTTGTCTACCTTCATAGGGATGGTTAGCAAGGTGATTAACAGGATAAAGGATGCAATTTAAAGTTACTTTCTTCTGGAGGCAGGGTAGTTCTATCAGGCATATTCTATTGGCCTTGAACGTTCATACATTGGCTGCAGCCCATCCAACCAAGGGTAATATCACTACAATTGAAAGGTACTTAGCTAGATTTTCTTCTGGTCTTGGCAAGAGACTAGTGACAGATACCATTGATTGCATGGTCCAAACTTTGTTTTCCATATGAAAATGAAAGGGCTAATTTTAGAAAGTTGGAGGGTGACTACAAAGCCTTCACAATAAAGCAATGGTGGAGGTTGAGAACCACAACTCCTTATGGTCCCAATTTGTCAAAGCCAAATATTGTAGAATCTATCATCCACTGATTAGTCAATGGACAGCTGGCAATCCAATAACTGGCAAATTGAAATATGAATTTGAGCTGAACATCTTATGGAGAGTTGGGAGAGATAATAGTAGTTTTTGATATGATAATTGGACCAATTTTAGTCCTTTGTCTTCCAGCTTAGGCGAAGATGTCGGGTATGACAATACCAAGGTTAATGAAGTATATAAGGATGGAGTATGGTACTGGTCTTGTTTACATATTCAGCCTCCTAAAGTTGTTAAGACTTTGGTAGCCTTTGTTCACATTACAATTGACCAAGAAGAGGATGATAGTCCAATCTGGACAATTACTACTTCATGAAAATTTAGTATGGCCTCTGCTTGGAATGCATTAAGACAAAGAAAGGATCTTGCTCCATTTGACTCTAAGTTATGGCATAAAGATGTCCCATTTAAGATGTCTTTCTTGGTTTGGAGAGTTGTCCATGAAAAGATCGTAGCAGATGAAAGGATCACGAGGTTTGGGATTTTCTTATCCTCTAAATATTATTGTTTCCCTTCTCCCGGAATGACCCCAGGTGAGAAAACGTGTGAACACTTATTTTGTCAGGGACATTTTACTCAACAAGTGTGGGAAATTTTTGCTGGAATGGTTGGAATAGCTCATATAGACATCCTCTTAAGAACTCTGTTGGCTAACTATTGGAATCATAAGTCCAAAAACTATGTTTCTGCATTTGTTTTCCATATTATACCTCATATTGTTATATGAGAGCTAAAGAGGTCAAGGTGTTGTAGCAAATATGAAAGTGAGAGGCCATCAGTGGCAAGATCCCAATACCTTATTACTTTAAAAATAACCCAACAAGTTAACTCTCATTTTGGGAAGCTAACTGTTAACTGGGAAGATATATGTAAACTCTTTGACTACTCTCTGGTTGAAAGGTGCATGTTACTCCCAAACGCACACACAAGTATACGTGGTCGACAAGTAATATAATGATAAGTTGAATGTCGAACCCACAGAGACTTGTGTAAACTAATCACTAAATCGCTAAAATTGTTATTCAATCCAGCTAAAATCAAATTCCAATAATATGATTATACTATACTACGATTCTAATTAATAACTAAATTATCAAGTAACAAGTTGATTGTTCAGTATTCACTAGAGAAGAGTATTCCAGGGATGTGCTCGATTCACCATTCGTATTGTGTTCTTATTAACTCTCCCTTTCATATAATTCACTCATGGTTACTAATTAATCGATAAATGCTCTTATATCCTTTTCCCAAAGTACTACTCACCTATTCTCAATAGATTAACGCCTATATTTCTATGAAATCAATCTATTAAGAACGCATTAAGATTATGATATTTAATTAAGCACAGTGACTAGGTATATTCCTATCCTAACCACAAATCCTCTCCCCCTAAGGGTTAAGATCATGCTCTCTTCAATTCTTCTCTAATCTAAACATGGCTTTCCCAAGCATAGCATAAATAGTAAATAGAACCTAACTGTTGGCCAGATAATTAAGCAATTAAATACAGAATTGAAGAAACAACCACATGTTGGTGAATTATAATCAAGATTAAGTTAATATAAAACAATAATATTCATGGCTAAATCACAACCCCAGAACAATGGGTGTTTAGCCGCTCATGATGTAATCAAACAATTGCATAAATGTTGAATCAATTGAAAATACTAGAAAAAGATGAAGAAAACTGAGAATTCTCTGCTTCCTCACAATCACGTGTGTATGTATCCTCCAAAGTGGCGTCTCCCCTTTCAAAAATAGGTTTATCCTTGCTTTTATACTTGTTGGGTAGGTCTAGGGTCGAATAAATCGTGTCCCGGGCGAAATAGGACACAATTCACGTCACCGACGCCCAGCCCGGCGCCAAGCGCCCTCCACGGCGCCCCAAAATTTTAAGCTACTATTTTTGGTGCCATAGGTAGGGATGGGCGCCACAGGGTGGCGCCCAAATTTGCACATTGTCTGGTTTTGTTCATTTTGGCTCAAATCTCGCGCGTTTCGCCCCTCAATAGCTCCCGAATCATTCCTACACATAAAAACACTTCAAATTAATATAAATAATAGCATTTAACATCCCAAATTCATGAAATAAATGTAAAATATGAGGTGATATACATAAAAATATATATGCTTTAAGCTAAACATCAACAGCCCACACTTAGACTCTTGCTCGTCCTCGAGCAATGGGACTATCTAATAAACCCCCAACTACGTACAAGTATCAATTATAGAGGAGCACTTTAACTTTTAACCACACACTATACCCTTGACTATGATCAATACCGGCACTCAAGCATGAACACACAAAAATTCACATTCTTCCCGTTTAGGCAAGCCCAAGTATAATATTTCAATTCAATAATTTCCAATAACCTTTTCATTACCACTCAACCTCAACAATTGACTTGCAACCACTAAGCACCCTCAATTCATGCACTCGCCCAACAAAAAAGTTTAGAACATTACCAGTCATTCATGAGATCATGTGCCCTCACCAACAAATAAAAGAGTGAATATAAGTTGGTCCACACATTCAAATATGCTTTCGAATATAGATTAAGGACATCACGCAATTGAACAAAATTCGCTCACTCTCATAAAGAATTCATATGCATCCCATGGTCGTACCATAAGCTTGCCCGTAGTGTATATCTCCACTAATTTAAGCTAGCCAAATCTAGGATCAATTAGGACTTTTAGGTTCTAAGGGACGGGTAGGATATATTTAAAAATAGTGACTCACCCTCCTAAGCACTTTAATGCACTACATTTATAATTCAAGCTCATATTCTTCTCAACCAACCCACTTGCCACATACAACATAATCCTCTTTTCAATTAAGCACTTCTCTATTTTTCACTAGCACAAATCCATAAGAATTGGAGGTGTTTATTTTTCTATATACTTTCACTATCATTTTTCTTTTCTTTTCTCCACACACTCCATACAATAAAGTTCATCGGCTAATGACCTTTAATTTCAACTTTAGTGCACCAACGGGCTCTCCCATGGTTCCACTCAAAAGTTACTCCCCAATCTCTAACCTTACTTCTTTTAGAGACTAAGTGCATAGGAGGTACAGGTTCAATCAATATCGAAATAAGAACAAAATGGGGGTATGGCTTGTAATGTGGGTGCCAAAAGAAAGGTCTATAGGCTCAAAGAGGCTAGCAATGGAAAATTTTACTTTTATGTGACAAGCACATCTATGATCAAGCAGAAAAATACCTACGTCATCCCCTAGATTAGCACAACTTATAATTTCACTTCAATTAACATACGGGGAAAGTTCTAGACTACACAGGATAGCACAGAAAATCACAAATCCTTACACACATGTTGCACATGACTCAATCAAGACGGTTTTGTTCAACTCTCAAGTCAAGCAAGCACATTAAATGAGAAATTTATGCAACATTGCACTATGTGGCATACGAGTCAAACAACTAAGAGAGAGAGAGTCACAAAATAGGCTATTTCCTTTGCTTAGGCATCACAATTCAAACCAATTACACAGAAAGTTAGAATGTATGTCATAGCCTAGTGTGCCAGCATCAACCATGTCAATGAGTATCTCAGAACGACTCAGTTTCTTCCTAAACTACTCCTAAAAAAAATTAAAGTGCCCGGTTCGAGCTACATCCTTGGAAAAGAACTGGTGCCTAAAGAAAACCAAAGAATACTACCTAGCTATTCTAAAAAAATCTTTTTGGTATTTTTAAATTGGACTTTTATCCCTCAAGAAAATTGTCCAAAAGATCCATCGTCGGAAAAAGTCCGAGCTTTATTTATAGGAACATGTGGAGGTCGAGGATTAGGGTTATAGGCTATGAGGTAGTTGAGTTTTGCCTATGCCATAACTTTGGGAGACTAGTTTGGTAGGGATACTATTTTACTTTGGCTATGTATCATTCCTTTATTTTCATGTCATTCTTATTTTTCATATATATATATATATATATATATATATATATATATATATACTTTCATGCTATTTCTATGGTGTTACTAATATTGTCTTCGTTTGTCTTTTTGTCTTCTTGAGCCGAGGGTCTTCCGGAAACAGCCTCTCTACTCCTTCGGAGTAGGGGTAAGGTCTGCGTATACACTACCCTCCCCATACCCCATTAGTGGGATTTCACTGGGTTGTTGTTGTTGTTGTTGTTTTTATTTTATTTTATTATTTAACCTAGACCATGCTACTACGAGTTCTAAAAGAAAAAATAATAATTTTATACAATTACACTTCAAAAAGTAGTTTCTCCACCCCCACACTTATATTATACATAGTCCTCGATGCATGATCATAGAGAAATATTAAAACAAGGGTGAGAAATACTCCCTATCCCTGAGACCATCTCAGGCCTAGATTATACATGATCCTCAATATTAAGGGTCGGGACGACCCCATACTTAAGCTCAAACATGCTCCTCAGCTTCAACTTTGGGTACTCAGACTTCCCCTACTCAGCAAAATAAAAACAACACAAAACTTGAAACTAGAAAAATAATCAATAAATAAAAGATATACAGGTGGGTTGCCTCCCAACAAGCACCTTATTTATAGTCGTGGCACGACTCTGCTACTCTGCTCATGCTGGGCGCTTTCTCCTCTTCTTTCTCCCATAAATTCTAGCCTTTTTGCACGCTCTCAGAAGGTCTCCTCTTTCATCTCTGGCTCTTTTCTCAATCATCTTAAAATGCTCAGCTGGAAACACTACCTCCTCTAATTCAGTTGTCCCATATGGATCACTACAATTCACATAAGGACCCTGCTTTATCCCCTTCAATTCTACCACAGTAATCATGCACAAGTCCTCATAATACTTAGGAAGCTTAAGTGACTTGTATGCATTAAAAGTGACCTCCTCATTGTCAACTCTCATTTTTAACTTTCCCGCACTCATATCAATAATTGCTCCACCAGTAGCTAAGAATGGTCACCCCAAAATAATGGGTACTTCCTTATCTGCCTCGTAATCAAGAACAATAAAATCAGCAGAAAGAATAAACTTTCCCACACGAACTAACACATCCTCAATAATTCCTTTGGGCATAACTAGTGACATATCTGCTAGATGTAAAATGATTGTAGTAGGTCTAAGCGCCCCCAATCCGAGTTGCTTGAACAAAGAGGATGTCATCAAATTTATACTGGCCCATAAATCACACAGGGCTTTACCAACTTCTTGTTTTCCAAGAGACAAAGGAATTGTGAAACTCTGAGGATCCTTCAACTTAGGAGGAAGTTTACTCTGAACTCTGGCACTACACTCTTCAGTAAGTGCAACTGTTTCAAACTCTGCATGTCTTCGTTTGTTTGCCACAATATCTCTGAGATATCTTGCATACTTAGGCACTTCCTGCAAAATTTCCACCAAAGGCAGATTCACACTCACTTGGCTCAAAATATCAAGGAATTTCTTGTACTTAGCATCATCTTTTTGCTTCTGCAGTCTTTGTGGAAACGGAGGTGGTGGCCTAGTCTCAATTACTAGCTTGGGTCCTTTATCATCTTTCTCATTCCCCTCAGCTAGTTTGGGAGCTAATTCTCCTTCAAGATGAGCTGTATTTTTCTTTTTCTTTGAAACTTCTTCTAGTGCTCTTCCATTTCTCAAGGTAACCCCATTGACTTGAGATTTACGATTGGTCTCAGTATCACTTGGAAGAGCCCCTGGTGGTCTAGTGTTTTGAGCACCGGCAAGCTGTCCCATTTGACGCTCTAAATTTCTCACTGCTGTGGCGAGGGCTTGCTGTTTAGCCATCATTTTTTTTAACATATATTCAAGGTGACTTGTTGGACTCGCTTGTTGTTCAACCTGAGATGGTCTATATTGTTGTTGAGGTGCTTGAGGCCTGTATTGATTCTGAGTGCCCTGGTTTCCACCCTAAGAGAAGTTTGGGTGGTTCCTCCAGTTGGGATTGTAGGTGTCCCCATACTGAGTTGTTTGGCCTCGATTTGCATTACCCACAAAATATACAGACTCTGGATTTGCTGGGCATAGATTGCTCATGTGACCCTCTCCACATACTTCATAAAATATTTGAACTTATTGTACTGGTTGTACTTATTGCTTGTTGATACTCAAGTTCATCTAGTTGATTTGATTGGTCAGTGTAGAAATTTGCGTAGATAATGCTGAGACGACATCTAACTCAAGAACCCCTGTAGACTTTTTCATTGTGTGTCTGCCCATCTCTTACTGCCAATCCGGATTGTTCTTGGAGAATTTGTTCAATAATGCATATATCTCATCAAAGCTTTTCTCCAGCACTTGACCCCCAACTGCAGCATCTACCACAATCTTTGTTTCAGAATGTAGCCCTTCTATGAAAGTATGAGCTAATACTTCATTCGTCTGATTGTAATGAGGACAGTCTCTGAGTATCCCCTTGAATCTTTCCCAAGCTGAGTATAAAGATTCTCCCGCTTTCTGTTTGAAGGCCACTATCTCACTTCTGATCTTTGCAGTTTTGCCTGAAGGGAAGAACCTTGCCAGAAATTTTCTTGCCAAATCATTCCATGTTGTAATGGAATTAGTTGGTTCTGCCTTTAGCCATCGCTTAGCCTCGCCCAACAGAGAGAATGGAAAAAGTGTGAGCCTTACATAATCTTGAGTGACCCCGTTAGTGATATAAGTATCACTAATCTCCAAGAAGTTCAGAACATGCTGTTGTGGATCCTCGTGCGGAAGACCCATAAATTGCCATTTGCATGAAGCAGCTGGATCATGCTCTGTTTCAGTTCAAAGTGCCCAGTGATCCTGGGCTTTACTATACTGGAGGTGACATTAGCTATGCTGGGCATCGCCACCTCCTGAACAGGCATAGGTTGCTCCTCTGCCATGTCCACAGGAAATTGAACAAGTGCCTGAATATTATTCGTGTCCCTTGCTTCCCTCAACCTCCTGTGAAATGTTCTCTCAGGTTCAGGATCAAAGCCTTGAAGTCGGTCCTGGCTTCGGACCCTACGCATTCAATCAAAGTTCCTGAGATCTGAGCAACAATCAAGTAACGTTAGACTAGACGAAATAAATAATTAAAGCAAAAACTAGCAAGTAATTAATATTCAAGTCCCCGGCAACGGCGCCAAAAACTTGTTGCTCCCAAATGCACACGCGTATACGTGGTCAACAAGTAATATAATGATAAGTTGAGTGTCAAACCCACAGAGACTTGTTTAAACCACTCACTAAATCGCTAAAATTGTTATTCAATCCAGCTAAAATCAAAGTCCGATAATATGATTATATTATACTACGATTATAATTAATAATTAAATTATCAAGTAACAAGTTGATTGTTGTGTATTCAGTAGAGACAAGTATTCCAGGATTGTGATTGATTCACCATTCGTATTGTGTTCTAATTAACTCTCCATTTTCATATAATTCACACATGGTTGTTAATGAATTGATAAATGATCTCATAGCCTTCTCCCGAAGTACTACTCACCTATTCTCAATAGATTAACGCCTATATTCCTATGAAATAAATCTATTAAGAACGCATTAAGATCACGATATTTAATTAAGCACGATGACTAGGTATATTCCTATCCTAACCACAAATCCGCTCCCCCTAAGGGTTAAGATCATGCTCTTTTCAATTCTTCTCTAATCTAAATATGGCTTTTCCAAGCATAACATAGATAGTAAATAAAACCTAACTGCTGGCCAGATAATTAAGCAATTAAACACAGAATTGAAGAAACAACCATATGTTGGTGAATTATAATCAAGGTTAAGTTAATATCAAACAATAATATTCATGGCTAAATCACAACCCCATAACAATGGTTGTTTAGCCACTCATGATGTAATCAAACAATTGCATAAATGTTGAATCAATTGAAAATACTAGAAAAAGATGAAGAAAACTGAGAATTCTCCGCTTCCTCACGATCCTGTGTGTATCTATCTTCCAAAGTGGCATCTCCCCCTTCAAATATAAGTTTAGTTTTGCTTTTATACGTGTTGGGTAGGTCTAAGGTCGAATAAACCATGTCCTAGGCAAAATAGTACACAATTCGCGTCACCGGCGCCCAGCCCATCGCCAGCAGCCTCCACGGTGCCCCACAATTTTGAGCTACTATTTTTGGCACCACAGGTTGGGCTGTGGCGCCCAAATTCGCACATTGCCCAGTTTTATTCGTTTTGGCTCAAATTTCACGCGTTTCGCCCCCCAATTGCTCCCGAATCATTCCTACACATAAAAACACTTCAAATTAATATAAATGATAGTATTTAACATTCTAAATCCACGAAAAAAATATAAAATATGAGGCGATATACATAGAAATATATATGTTTTAAGCTAAACATCAGTGCATAACTGAGGTTAAGTGGCTTAAACCACCTTTGCTCTTTGTTAAATTAAACAGTGATGGTAGTTGTGTTAATAGGAATTGTGGAGGTAACGGGGTGGTTAGAAATAATGGTGGTAAAATGCTTATGGCTTATGCTATACCAATGGGTCAAGGAACAAGTAACTTAGCAGAAACAGAGACCCTTCTTTTTGGCCTAAAATGGTGTGTTCAACAAGGATAGGAACTGATTATTGGTGAAACTGATTCCTTGCTACTTCACAATTGCATTCAAGGCATATGGTCCACACCATGGAGAATCAACAGTGCTGTTATGGAGGTAAAAACGCTGGTTGAACAAAAGGGCCTAATCATTAGACATTGTTTTAGAGAAGCAAATCAAGTTGCGGACAAGATGGCTTCTCTAAATCACCAATTAGAGGAAGTGTATATTTTCACTTATTTTGATACATTGCCGTGGCAGGTCAAAGGGCTTCTAAATGTAGATAGATGGCAAATTTCAACATTCCGAGTCAAGAAGAGATGACCAAGTACCATAGCGTATGAACCACTATGAGTTCTCAACTTTATTACCAATTGGCATATTTTTGTGGAGATAATCCCACCAATTCTGTACGAATTTGCTGTGTAAAATTCTTAATCCATATAGAAAGCCAGGCTATACCCTCCTTCTTCAAATTGTATCTTTTGTATTGCAATAGTAATATAATCGTGATTTGTAGTTAAAATAAAGAAGTTCAATACCCTATCTATTACTATATATTATCTCATATATTTAATATTAATTACTAAGTTACTGGTTGAATACTTTTTATTTGGACATGGTTTTATTTTTGCTACTCCGTATCGGACGTATTAATATCTCTGTTGCATTTTCTTGATAATAATTTCATTACTTGAATACTTTATTTGGATAATTGCGGGGAGATTGAGAAACTTTTCGGGCAACTTAACATGAGTACTTCATTTAGATATTTATTTTTATAAAAGGAAGAAATATCTCAACTTATAAGCTCAAAATCGAAAATCCAAAATATCCAAATCGATTAATCCGGAACCGTACTTAAAAAATACGGTCCAATCCAAGCTTGTTTAGATTGGATTTGGATTGTCATTTTTTTAATCCAAAAATCAAAAATCCAAACCGAATTTTTTATATCCAATCCGAACTGCCCGAATGCCCACCCCAACCTTTAAGCAAATCGAAAAGGCAAGACTGCTTTGGAAATGCTAGCTATACTTAAAACGCATAATAGTGTGAGAAAAGACATTACTATCGTAGATATGATTACTAAGGCTATTGTAAACCAAGATTTTGGTTGCTCGGTCATTTATCTATATTCATGCCAGAATAATTAATTAGCAATATTTAACATGTCTATATCTTAATTTCTTAACTAATTTATCTTGATTGTTTCCCTAAGAAACAGGAAGAGAAAACTATTTCTTTTTTCTCTTCCCAGTGTTTTCGCAATTGAATGAAAGGTGAAGAGTCTGCTTAAATGCTTATAGTTGATCTGTATACAACCACGCGTTATGTGCAATACTTCGGAGTAATTTATAAGCTATTGATTCTAGGAGTCACGATCCGAGTTTCAGTCATGATAAATATTGAAGATAAAGATTAAACATAAATGAAAAATAAAAAATCAAGACATTTTTTTGTATTTGACATTTACGAAAGAGTTGAAGGGGAAAATTGTCTACTTCTACGTGACGCTGACTCCAAGAAATTGTCGATTATGTGATGCAATCAACTGAAATTGAAAGAAGAAGGAAGCAATTTGATAATTTAAAATCATTTAATGCTGATGTAGGATATAGCCTCTACTAGGATTCTTGATGACTCATTTTCCAGAACCACTGTCTTATCTATGTTTGGATTAGTGTTAGGTGGATAGAACCGAACCTTCCTAACATGCCAAGTGATAATATATTGAATTGCTAAAAAAAAAAATTGTCCTAAGGTCTAACCACCATTCGAAATATTATAAGGAATAAAAGGGTCAAATATATCAGGATTGGTCCCTGGAATACATATGACCGTATTCTGTACCACGAATTAAGATAGAGCAACTTAATTGCTCTTGTTTGAATAGCTTTGGATATTTGATGACTATTTTGCTTTAGTTACACTCCCCTACTTTGTCGCATCATTACATTTTCTTATTATTATATTTATTATGTACATTAACGACCATTTTTTTCTTTTTTTGTATAATTCTACGCAAATTATGTACCATTGGTGGAGAGATGATGTAGATTCTTTACACTTGATATTATAGCCTGTATTGGCCAAATAAATTTTTGGGCCAAAAGTATTTTTTTTTTCAAAATTTGAGGTGTTTGACCAAGCTTTTATAAGGTAAAAAAGCACTTTGAGAAAAAATAGAAGCAGTTTTTGAAAAGCAGATAAAAATAACTTCTCTCTAAAAGCACTTTTCTAAAAAATACACTTAGAAGTAATTTTTAAAAGCTTGGCCAAACACTAATTACTGCTCAAAAGTATTTTTCAAATTACTTGGTCAAACACAAATTGTTTATTACTAAAAGCACACTTTTGAGAAAAGCACTTCTCAAAATAAGTTGATTTTAGAAGCTTGGTCAAACAAACTATTAATCTTTAAGGTTTCGAATAAACCAATCTTAACTAATGAGTATATCGTTTTTCAAAGTTACAGCGTAATGGATAATGGTAGTAAACTATTGTACAATCGAAGTTAAAGAAGAACAAACGTTGCATCTTCTGTTGTATACTTATGGATAGAACAAGAAACTAACTGCATATAAAACAGATCTCCTCTTTCAAAGTAATGTAGAAATTAAAATCTTGAGTAGCTGTATCATCCAAAATACATAAACAAAGATCAAGTTCTTCATATATGATTCTTCTGCCAGAAAGACTGATGGCTCTTTCCATTCCTACCAGGGAAATGCCAACCATCTCTCCTTGGCTACAAAACACTTGAGCAGATAATATCCAGATACTGTTCAGAAAATTTTAAAACTTAAGTCCAAACCATGAACCACGAAGCATTACCGTAGATGGACCGCACATACAGATACAGGAAACTAATCAAGGCATGTCAACCAGTTTCCTGCTCAAAGTCATCACCTTCTGACTCCTCGCCATTGTCTGGATCATCATCGTCTGCTTCATTGTCAAATTCTTCTTTATCATTATCTATGTTAGTCTTCCCAATTACGACTAAGTTGCTGTTCATCTTTCTGATTTCATTACACTGCAAAATTTGCAAACGTCAAGAAGGAAAAGTTAGGAACTTGGTCGTATTTGTCAGTTGATATGAGGAGAGACAACTTCTTATGAAAAAAAAAATGCAGTATTGCAAATGAAAGCGAGATAGAAAGTTACAGAAAAAGGAAAGAAAACAAACATAACGGACTTAAGAATTGCAACAAAGCAAGTAAGAGGAAAAGCTGGATCCAACCAGCCAACTGTTTGATACATGCCCACTTTATCCCACTTTGGTTTATCATGGGCTACACAAAGAACATATTTTCCTATTTTTTCCAATATGGCACCTTTTTAAGTCTTAAACTTTGTATTCCAGTAAGGGAGAATGTAGATACCAGCCAGGGAAAAGTTCATGATTCAATCTCTTCCAAAACACTTTTCTTTTCTTATAAACAAGCCTTATTGATGTTAACATGGAAAAACTGAGACAAGGTTCAGAGAAACAGGTCACAATTCAACCTCTTCCAGAAAGCCAATACAAGCTAAATTTTTAATCATTAAATTGTTTGTTCAAGAAATTAAACAACTTAACCTACATAAGAATCTTTTTTAATAGAGGATTTCTTGAGAAACTGTGAAATTATAGCATGGTTTTCTCTCGCTCCACTTCATCATAATTCTTTCTTTTTGTGTCTAACCCCTCCTTTCCTTCAGCACTAATCCCTCAGTGGTCTTATTACTTTCACTGCCTTGAATAGCCAGAAGTAAGTTAGTTGCATCAACAATCCTCAAATCATAGGACAGACAGTGTTCTGCTATACCGCCAACTAAACACCTAGCTGTTGGCTTCCAACACCTGACTTGGCAATTATAATTAAGGTACATGGCACTAGGAGAAGTTTGCAGTCCTAATTTTCGAACCTAATCAACTAATAATTAACAGTTGTTGCAGCAATTATCTCAAATGTACAAACCTCTAATTAAGGTAATTGTCACTGGAATAAATCCAGAAACAACAACTTATATAAACTTAAGTAAGCAAGCAGCAAATAAGTTCAGATACAAGAAGATAACTTGCTGATGTATGATATCAAATAGTGCAACGATCAGTCTCGTGATAAATAACTAAATACAGGGATGGTTGAGGCCTGAAGGAACATATGTTGGGGAGAATACATAAAAAGCTAAAAGAAGATCATAACTCACAAACACACAAAAACAAGATAGAATGAGAAAATATATTTGTAAAAACATAAATGCAAGTGAAGAAGAAATGTCCGAAGAACTATGTATATATCATGGATTTTGTAGAGAGCTTCACTGCATCTTTTTCATTTTTGTAAAATGCATAAAACAAAAAAAAAAAGGAAACACTCTGCAAAGATAAATTTCATTGTTCTTAACCCAGGGAAGAGGCTAGTTAGAAGAAAGATCCTATAGGTCAAGAGACTTGTGCAATAGACATATCATCAGCCCTTCTCCACCATCAACCTAAATTAGCTCTATCAAGCCGAACTGTCTGTCAATCTTGCTTTCCATTCAAGAATCAGATGCTGGTCCACAAAATTCCTGTCTTACATTGGAAGAGTCCAGCTATTCAAGAGTGTTCTATTTGAAATATGCAAACTTATTGGGCTCAAGTCTTCCTACTACCAAATAAGATCAATTACACTAGTGCCAAATGTTTGCAGGACATTCCTGTGGACTGGCAGCAATGAGGTCACAAGGAAGGCCTTAGTAGCATGGGACAAACGATGTATGCCAAGGTACTGGGGGCCTAAGAATTCTGGATTTCTGTGGATGGAACAAGCTTCTAAAGGGAGAGAATTGCCACACTTTCCTACTCCTAAGCAAGCTGGTTGGGTAGTCAGGAAGATCTTTGATGCAAAAAGATTGGTTAGTGAGTAGTGGGGATCATAGTTTAGTGCTTAACAGCTTTAGAGAAAAGGAGAAGTTTCAGCATCAAGAAAGCTCATAAATCTTTCACTCCTCAGTTTCAAAAGGTAGCATGGAAGAAGGCAGTGAGGGCGAAAAGCATAATACCTAGACATCAATTCATCCTATGGTTGGCAATACAACAAAGACTCTTCGATGTTGATAGACTAGAAAGATGGGGGATTCAGGTTGATAAGTGCTGTGTGCAATATAGTTCAGATACTGAGGAAACATTGCCGCATCTCCTGCTTGCATGTCCTTATCCAAAGCATTATGGGGGTCTATACTAGCTTGGCTGGGAGAGACCAGAAGAATTGGCTGTTGGCAGGATAAAGTGCAGTGGGCATCTAACAGGATTGATAACAGCAGGCCAAAGGCTAGTATCCTAGGCTTCCTATTTGCAACTGTTGTTTACCATATCTGCGCAGCAAGGAAAGCAAGAAGATTTCAGAAGCAGAAACAAGAGAGTCGGCAAAGGATCAAGGAAATCGTTATATAACTTCATATCATAGGCCAGAGAAATTGTAAATGGAAGAGTCAATTGGAGAGTTTTAATAGGTACTCAACATAGAGTTGGCTAGATTGCTGCTAAAAGATGAGGTTCCAGCTTATACCCTTCCTAGAAGGTGCTGAGCTGAAACTGCTATAGCATTGCAATTACAAAATTTTGCTTAGTCATGTAGATACAGTTTTGGTTTTACGTTTTAGAACTAGCTCTTGAGTCCAAAAGAGCTAATTGTGCGAACTGTTATACTTGGTTGAATATAAACTTTTATTTTGACCAAGAAAAACATAGTCTTCATCTTTAATTGACATGGCGCTATTAATACTTAATATCCTCATCATAATTACATAAACATTTCCATTTATATTTTTTTATTTCTTCCAAACATCATATCACTTTGGGACCACACACTTGGTTCATCACTTATGTAGATTTCGTTTATTGTGTCAGAATAATAGAGAAAGCTAGAAACTATGGTCCAAGTTGGTTAAGGCTAGAAACCTTTCAAGAATAAATTAACATTGAAAATAACATTCTAGTGTTTATTTATTCCTATTTCTAGCTCCCCCTACCCTATCAAGATTAATTTTGTGTTGGATGTAGTATCACAGTCTCCATATAAACTAGTTCACCTCGAAGCCTAATACAGATTAACAGTTTCTTTCAAGCAAGTATAACCTATATAATCAGTAATACTGAGGAAAAATGTATATTACTTCCCTGAATTCCCCAGCAATTCTCGACGAGACAAGCACTTCTAAATATTTATAATAATAACATGACCTAATTATCAACATTTGATACCCCTATAAATGCATCGACAAGCAACACAATAATGAGAAACTAGTTCACCTTGAATCCTAATACAAAAAAATGTCCTTCAAAGCAAGCATAATCTATATTATAGAAACATAATTACCAGCAGTAATATACTTATTAAGACAATTAGTCAATATTTTGGAGACAAATTGAGGAAAAATACTTCATGTTACCTACCGATCAAAACAAAAAAGTAAGTTACTTATGCTACTCCCTCTAGCAATTCACAACAAATGAGACAAGCACAACTAATATTTATAATAAGATCAAACTGTCAACAGTTGATACCCTAAGATACATATACAAGCAATATTACAATGAGATTTGAAACTGTTGGGAGAAAGAGGGGAAAGACAAACCTTTTCTTCAAAATCAGATTCCTCCATAGCAAGGAGAAGCTCGTCGCTCTGAGGCTGGGGCCACTGAGCTGGGAGCAAAAACGACGTCGGAATGATCCGAGTAGAACAAGGATACTGTAACATGAACGAAGGATACTGCAACATTTTCTTTTCCTTTCGTTTCTTCCCCGCTCTCTACTCCTGCTTTGCTCCCTCTGTTTCTATGTACTTTTTGAGTTTGTATTGGGCCTTGTTTGTTTGGGGGTCCAAAAAGGCCCATTCTTTCTTCTGGAAACTCTAGTTTTTAGTACTGAAACTTTTTCCTTCCTATACCATATATGAAACCTTATCACAAAAAATATGCATAGTTTCATATTTACCCTATATGTTCAGAGTTATTCTACAAAATATATATCATTCATTAAATACCAATTATTAGGAGTTGATTCCTTCCTAATTAGGCGCGCTACAAATCTGGAACTAAATATTCTTCCAGATATTTCTATTTAGGCACGCTACAATTATGGAAGTAAATATTCTTCCAGATATTTTTCACCATTGACAGTTATTAAAAAGCTTGAAAGTTTTGAATTCAAATTTGAATTTTCAAAAATCATTATTTGTTTGGATTGGGTGTTGTTAAAAATAATCGGGAATATGATGGTTTGGAGTTTATATCTCAATTTTGAGGGATTTTGGTAAAGATTAGACTTGGTTTTATCTGAATTTCAGATTAAAACTCGAAGAAGAATAAGAAGAAGAAGACATTGCAAAAATTGTAGATAATTTGTATTCTGATTGTAGTTGCTTTATTTTCTATTTTCACAAATAAAAAACGGGTAAAACTTCTACAAATCTTCTGAAAAAATACAGTTATGTCAAAAATTTCAATTATGCTATAATTGAATGGGAGTTGAGATATAAAAATTTAATATACCCAGTTTGTAGATATTTTGTAGATAAATTGTAGATTATTTGTATTCTAATTATAGATGCTTTGTTTTTTGTTTTCACAAATCAAAAACGACTAAAACTTCTACAAATTTTCTGCAAAAAAATGCTATTATGTCGAAAATTTCAATTAAACTACAATCGAATGGGAATTGGGATATTAAAATTCAATATACCCAGTTTGTAGATAAATTATAGATTATTTGTATTCTGATTGTAGATGCATTATTTTATGTTTTCACAAATCCAAGACGACTAAAACTTCTATAAAATCTTCTGCAAAAAACGTAATTATGTCGAAAATACCAATTAAGCTACAATTGAATGGAAACTGGGATTAAAAGCAGCCTCCCAATCTCACTTCACTTGTTGAATGTGAATATAGAAAGTCGAATTAAGAGGTTTACTTTGTTAAATTCATTGGTAGAATAAGTTAAGAGATAATTGGGGTTCTTGACTTAGTGAGACGTGGAAACAAATTTGCATTTAGTTTTATATTTATAACTATGCGTGTGTGTGTGTTGCGATCAAATTAAGTGCTAATTCGTTTTTTACTTCGGTTCAATGGGACCTCCGAAAATCTCACAAGTTAATACTGAATTAAGCGGGAACGATGCATACCTGTTTGACGGAAAATATCGTATATAAGTATCATAAAATAGCTGGAGATCGAAAGCGGGTTCTGGACATTAATGCAAAAAAATCGAATTCTAGGAAATCAAATTCTGATCTGGAAAAAAAAATCGAAAAAATAGAACTGGACATATTTCACTAATGAGTTAAACTAGTTTTCTCGGTTCAGCTTTCATGGCAAGTCTCAAAACATTTAGAAGATTCTTGGTTAATTAAGACGTTAATTTATTTAAGACTTTTTAAGCAAAACGTCAGCTGCTTCAAAGAGGAAATTAAGGAGGGAATTAAGAGATATACGCTGCATTAATTGTACCCTTAAAATACACTATGATATAGAATTGGTAATTTGGTATACTAAGTGTAATTAAGTCAAACTTTAAATATTGAGGGTAATAAGGTTTTCTATGTGACATAGGAATGTAAAAATTCCTTTTTAGTATTTTCGCAGTATGCCCACTGGAATTTGGAAATACCAGTTAATACCATATTACAATTAAAATATTTATTTTACCCTTTAACTTTTTGGTTTAGGTAATTTGATTGGAAAAAGATAATCTCCCTAGATTTAACCCAGACAAAAAATGAATTAGGATTATTGTTATGTATTTAATTTCATCCAAAAATGACATTAAATTGTGATGGACTATGGAACATTTTTCTTTTTCCAAAATCAAAAGATAGGCTAACAGTACCCAATAATATTTTATAGAGATAAGTAAATTTCATATAGTTGCCCTAATATTTCAAGGTAAGGAAATAGTATCTTATTCAGCTTTTGCATGAAAAAAAAAAACAATTCGAGTAAATATTTTCATTTGCTTTCAAAAATATTAAAATATCACATCACCTATAAGCTATATTAATATGCACGCCTGTTGCTTTTTATTTTCAGAAAAAATTAGCAAACAAATATTTTCAAAAAAAATTAGACAATCAAAAATAGTACTGATATAAACAGCCAAAATTTAAGAATTTTTTTCATAATCGTAGCAGCAGGCTATCAATTTGGATCGAAAATCACATTTAAAAGAAATCTAAACCATTAATTTTTTAACAAAAAGTCAAAAAGGATTTAGTTTATCTCATAATCTGCTCTTCAAATTGATTCACGGCCCTTCATTTCCATATATATTACACGTGTATTCAGACATCTGTCTCCCGTTTCTTTGCTATGGGATATTTTTAAGGGATAATTTCACATAAGTACAACTTACATGGGTGCTTTTCATTCACGTAGCCACTATTTTAAGTTTTCATCCGTATAGCCAATGAAGCCCTCTAACATTATTGCCTGACATTATAGCCTGACATCAATCTCATAATGATCTCTTTCCTTTTTTTTCTTTCTATTTCTCCTATTTGTTTTTTTTCTCTTCCAGATTAATGTGACTATCTGACAAAAAGTCAAGTCATCACGTGGTTTTAAATACTTACTTTTTCTTAGAGGTGTTAATCGGGCCGGACTGACCCGCTAACAGCCCGGTTCAACCCGGGTCAGCCCGGTCCAGCCCGTTACTGTAGCAAAAAACGCGGGTTGGGACGGGTTGGGCGGGGGACGGGCTACAAACGTTAATTTTTTTTTAAACGGGTGGCCGAACCCGCTACAACCCGTTAAGCCCTTAACGGGTTCT
>MU695442.1:1266-33829 GCA_026770625.1 Nicotiana glauca
CATTACTCCTGTTATTTAGCTTTTGAATATAAATTTCGCAAATGTTGTTACTTCCGCAATGTGGTAGGCTTACCTGGTCGTGAAGACTAGGTGCCGTCATGACGTGTTCACAATTGGTGAACTAGGGTAGTGACACAGACTCTCCGGATGGATTGCTTTTGGTCAGGAATGTTTGTCCCCGATTGATATAGGTCCAGAACACACTATCTCTTTTGATTGTCTGGGTGTAAGTGTGAGAGGAGATGACCATCTAGGTACTGACTTAAAGATACGTGCTACGTGTTATTTTCTACTGCATCCATATGCATAATCCGTATTTTTCTAATACACCATTGTGTTTTACCGTAATACTATTGTGTACCGGTAAAATTGGGATCATATTACCCCCAATTCCCCAATAGAGGAATGAGAAGGAAGCATGATCTGGCGCAACCTCGAGCGAAGCCGAAGGATCCCTCATTTCGGAGCTCGGGTGGGACGAACGGTGCATCTGGGATCGGGCACGGCTAAACATCGGATCCGGATGAAGTGAAGTTTCGAGAACAAGAAAAAAGAGAAACAGTTGAGCATGACGAGCAGGGAGGCATAATATCCGCCCTGAACCGGATATTGGTGCAAATCCCTCTGATGTCAACCACGGATCGACATTTAGCAAAAAAAAGATTTTAACCTTATTTAGACTTCTACTAGAATTGAAATTCCCCTACTATATAAAGGGGAATTTTTTTATTTTAAATCATTATTAGCACGCATATCAAAGCAATAAAAGTTTATTTTGTCTTCTAGTTATTATTCAAAGTGTTCCTCATACTCTCTTCCTTAATTTCAATCGAGCTCGTATCAAGGACTCGATCGGAGCCAGTTTTCAGTGTTCCATTGCGATTGGTTTGTGTAAGGCCCTGGAAAAATTTTCTAAGAAATTTAGGATTTTGTGGTACCATGCAAGGCTAATTATAATATTTTATGTGCTATCAACATGATGGGAATCAATTGGACTTGGTAAATAAGTGTATAAGTCTTATAATAAGTAATGTGTGGTCTAATGGGAGGACTAAGTCTAAGTCACGTTAGAAAATTCCTTAATGGACTAAAATTCCAAATGAGTTTGCACAAGTCCCCATATTGAACAATCATATCTATATATATAAGGAATTATGTGATGAAAAACTTATCAAATGAAAGGTCTTTGAGTCTAGTTTCCATCGCATCAAACCGTTCATCATTTGGACATTCCTACATAAAGTTATGATCAAATTACCAAAGGCTGGATTTGCGACCAATTTTGCGATCGTAAAACGACCATGCGGACTGCATAGTGAAGCAGTGTCGGGCAAACATTATGCTGTCGCATGTTGATTATGCTGTCGATTATGCTTTCGTATAATGATTATACTGCAAGAATGTTGCCCACATTTCGATTATGCTAAAGCATAATTGTACCACATATTTGACTTCGGGGGTCATTTTTGGAAATTTTCATATCCGAACCCAATTTGATAAATAAGCTTTTGGTCTTCATTTGGTACTATTTTTACACTAAATCTAGAGAGATGTGAGAGCATTTTAGAGAGAGAAAGAGGAACCTAGCCTCCTAATCATCAATCTTGTACAAACCCTCAAGAATCAAGCATGCTAATCTCTAGCTCACTATCTTCCAGGTAAATCCTACTTCTAATATTTCATATATGAGATTATGAGTTCAAAAATATATTTTAGGGTTAGAAATAGGCCATGCATGTGACACTAAGCTATAGTATGTAGGATTAATGAATTATTTTGGGTAGTTATTGATGAAATTGCATAAGGGAAGAAGGAATTTCCATAGTAGAATATTGTAGTCTACTTCACTTGTTAGGTGTTTGATGAAATTCCTAAGAGAGTTACACCACGGGTAATCTTCCTAATTATTAATCGATTTCCGCTATTTCCTTATAGATTGTTATTTTTAGAGGTGTTGGTGTATTCTAAAAACTTATAGGAAAGCCCTTTGAGGTATGTATGGCTAAAACCCACCCTTCTTAGAAATTGAGCTTCCATGGTGTCCATGTAAAATTGTAAGTCCGGAATTTGATTGGCGTAGTAATTGCTATTTCAAAGGAATTAGTATTGAAAGAATATATGTGAAAAGTGTGTCCCAATATGTTCAATATGCTATTCTTGATAAATTGGTGATATGTGAAGAACGTGAGTTATGAAATGTATCCTAGTGCCAAGTATGATGTGATAATTGTGGCCCTAAGTGCTTATGAATTGATATATGTAAAGTAAAGATTGAAATGAAATTATGATTGAGGTAACGTCTTGGTAAGACGGCTTAGGCGATCGGGCCGTGATCGAAGGCCATACTACACACATGGTGGTAATTTGTTAATATTGAAACCGGAAAGTAAGAATGAAATTGTGATTGAGGTATACGTCTCAAATGAGACGGCTTAGCCGATCAGGCCGTGATCAGACGCCCTGTTATACACACATGGTGGTAATGTAATTATAATTGAAACTGGAAAGTGAGAATAAAATAAGTGTAATGTCTTGGTAAGACAGCTTAGCCGATCGGGCCATGATCGGACTCCGCTCAAGAAAGCGGTGGTATTGTGAATGATGATAAACAATATTAAAAGCCCCAAACTAACGCTATGGAAATTATGTGAAAGTTATGTGATTCCTTTTATTTGATGGTGTAGTGATTGTTTAAAGCTTTTGTAGAATCCTTATGATTTCTTTGTCCTTGTATGGTTATTTTTTCTAATGAGATGGTGTTTAGTAATACATGCTAGTGCTATTCGATGGCATTAAGGTACCTTTTACCGGAGGCGCCTCGTCTTTAAATAGATATAGGTGTTTCTATAGCAGGCAGTGTTGGTCGCAACTAGTGCCGCATCTTCCTTTCAGTTGACTTGGTGAGCGCCACTTCATTTTGGGGTCCTGTTTTATCTGTTATCATGTACTTTGCATTTTGAGGTATAGCCGAAGCCTTGTTGCCGTCATTTCTATATTATTCTTCAGTTGTATTTAGAGGCTCCGTAGATAGGTTGTGGGTGGAGCTTGATAATGGGGAATTGAATCAGAAATATTGATCTTTGGCAAAGATGTATAAAACTTGTAATATCTTGAAAATTATGAATAAAGTTGCTAATGGAAATGAAATGGAAGTCGTTAACGATATATGTACAAAGTATGATTAATGGACTCCATATCCTTCTTATTCAAGAATTAGTTTGGGTGGAATGAAACCTAACAGGCTTGCTCAGTCAGGTTTACTCGGTTAAGCGCCGGTCACGCTCCTCGATTTTTGGGGCGTGACAAATTTTGTATCAGAGCCTAAGGTTTTAAAGTATCCTAGGATGTCTCGGAGCCGTATGTAGTACAGTCCTTTTTATGGGTATGTAGTCTACCACATCTAGAAGTTGGAGGCTATTCGAATATTTAGGAATTTCACCCTTCTTTGATACTCCAGATCGTGCAGTAGAGCTGAAGATAGGGAGCTAATTTCCATTCTATGTCTTAATCTCAAGATGAGTAATTCATGATTTTGGAAGCAGTAACGAGGGAATAACCCCACCATTGAATATGAGGGGGATTGCTAAGAGTTTGTTAGATGAATGTATCGAGCCATGGAGGCATTGGTAGAACTTGTTGCTAAGGGGAGTACCCTTGTTCCTATTAAAGTCTTTGCACCACCAGATCATATAGTACATCAGTATGTTACCTACGTACATTAGGGATGTGGAGTCGAGGGGTATTGATTAAGCTGTTGCCCTGTCAACCTAAAGTTACCAGGTAAGTCACTCCTTAGTACATCATTATGAAAAACACAAAAAAAATTACTCATTATATATCAACATCCATATTCAAGAGTCCTCATAAACATAGTCTTAATAAGATGTGAGTCACAAAAACTTGTGTGTATCTACTCTTTGAAGGAGACATATTATTCGTGAATCCACTCTATCACAAATTCTCTTATTTACATCCTCTTGTGGAATTAAGTTCTATACATACGTCCTTGAATGGAGTTATAACTCTAGGATTAATAATTCCCACTTTCTTTACTAAATTTTCAACAGGGGACTACATTCGATGAATCTCTTACAAAATCTTTTTATGGACAACGTCTGCTCATTTGTGCCTATGCATGCACCATCGTAAAGTTTACCTATGTGGTGTCAAGTTCCATGTAAAGCATCCCAGTGTGCAATCCTTCTAGAGTCACTCTTTTACTCGCTTGTGTATATGGCTTATAGGGTTTGAACAACCACTCTACTCTCTTGCGAGTATCATCATGAAAGCTTCTCAATGTCTAGTAACATAAGAGCATACCATAAAACCTATCACATGAGTGCATGTAAATCAAAATGGTCATCGTATGCATAAAGTCTCTATGGAAAAAAATTGAGATCCTCACATCCCTATCATAGGAAGAACTTGTGTCGCCATCTTGGTATAACTTTCGTGTCCACTTGGGACATCCCACAGTAAGTAGCTCAGTTTGTTCCTAGTATGGTGGTTTCTCTTGATGTGGTATTGTATTGCAGTTTGGGAGTTAATACAGCAGAAGCATGTCCAGCTCATAACAAATGTTTGTTTCCTCTTTACACCTTCACAACATGTGTTAATTGTGTTCCTTAGTTAGTGAATTCATTGTGCTAGTTTCCCAACACTTGTTCGATAACCATGAGAGAACATATCCTTCTATGTGTCATTGTAGCACTTCATTTCTCGTAAGGACCCTTACTAGGCTCTCCGTCAAGACCAAGCGCACCTTTGGGGGTTATCGTAGCACAACGCCTGTTTCTCCTATTTTCTGTCTGTCATTAGCATCTGGATATTTCTCAAGTCAAAATCTATGGAGAACTCATTATGAACATCTGCAAACTTTCCATGATTATTTTATATTATCTCATTGGGTTCCCACCCCACTTCAAGTTCATCAAGGGTTGATAGCATGCTGCAATTACTGAGGTTGAATGATCTCCTTTCGATAATGGATTATCTATGCATGTACTGGTCCAACGATCTGCTTATCAATCTAACTCTCCCCTTTTGGTTTTGGGTTGACCAAGGAGCAATACATCTAGTAACACATTCATATGTCAAATCATTTCTCTCAGTCAAGTCTTATAGCATCTCCCAATGTGGCTTTTAATAAATGGTTGTGTAGAAGTGTGTTGTAGTAGAGTTGCTAAACATAATTGGATTTTGGAATTCTGGGGTTATACATCACGTGACTACATACAGATATCTTCTTTCAGAAATTTAGCTTCTTATAATCCCTTTATATTACCACCCTTCCTAGTGGTTACAATGTAAAGGTTACTTCTATAAGGCTCTCTCACTTTCTTTTCATTTGTCTTGCATCATGTGTTGTTTACCCGTAATCTTCAATGTGATAATATCTCAATGTCTTGACTAGTTATCCAACTATATGATCCAATTTAATTAACCTCACTTTTATGCACTCTACAAATGCCCTGAGAGTGGGCAAATTTTCCCTTTTCTACAGACTTCTAATGTCTTCAACTCTATTTAACCTTGTCGATTCCAAGAAGTGCTCTTAGTTGAGCTACCTTACTATCTATTTTCATCTGGTAACTCTCCTCATGAATCTAATTTTATTCCATATGGCGTCAAGGGTCGGGGTATATTCCTTTTGTTAGGATAAAAAGATATTGTTCACACCCCTTACGAGGTTTTCTCCTAAACAATCATCTACCTGCTCTACTTGTCCATGTGACTAGATAAATTAGGTTACTCTTCTCCGATTAGTGCATCAAGACTTCTTACCCTATCATAATTATTCATATGGTCGCTTTGAGGCCTTATTCTATACTAGCTCGTAGTGACTTTTAGTACTTTCTTGCCATTGTTGACGATTTTCTAGGACTATAAGGGCTTGTCTCATGGGTTTCAAAAGTAATGATTTTCCTTAAAGTTCAAGCTTAAATTTCCATGATTTCAAACCAAAGTGTGCCCCCTTTTCAAAAGTCATGACTCGGTCGGATTTGAAAAGGTTATGTGGCTCTCTGCTCACTCGACTTCTAGGAGTATTGACAACGTCATTGTCATGTAAGGGAATTTTGCTACCTCTGGCATTCCACCACCTTAGGAAGGGTTAGATTGTTCGAATTATGATAATCTCATAAGTAGAAGACTTCTTTCCATCCTCATGCACTTGTGGCATAGAGTCCTTGTGTCGCTTATTGTTATGAGTGACATCAAATTCCACGTATTTCATTTGCGGCCTCAATCACACCCATGTTGCAAGAGTCTTACCATTTGAGCTTAACTACTTACCTTACACACATGGACACAACTGGTGTATCCTAATAGATCACTTCTTTAAAAATCTCAAGTTCACATACATGGTATACACCTTATCTAAGAATATTAGTTACCATTATGCTTCATTTATCTGATAATTGATGTAGTCACCTGGACTAAACCATGTCAGCATCATTAATAGAAATCCTCGTGTCTCTTAGTATGTAACCTCATGAAATACTCTGATCAACGCATCCTAAATAATACCAACCTGATTTTGAACTCTATTGCTCCTCAGTGTATTAAATCTATTGGGTATTAAAGGTTCAAACATGTCAAAGAGGAAGCATCCCCATATGATCACATATATTCAATAGGTAATTTTTATGGTCAGTTCAGGATAGCATATCTTAGTGTAATCGTTGAAGGTAATCAAAGGTTTAGTATGGGTGTTCGCGTAGAGATTTATAATTTAGGAGGGTGAACAGGTTATTCTCAATATTTTCCCCTGAATATGCTAAGTGAGTTGATAATAAAGGTGAAATAAGTGTAGTTCACATTAGGCCGCGCTATGAGTATGATGTTTCCCTATCATTGTTCTCCCTGTATTCTGTGTTTCCATATGTCTATGTCTAAGAATGTAGTTGGAAATCCCTTGTGCATCATTTCGGTGGAAATTACTGAAGGTGGAGGTAATGGATAGTTGGCCTATGAAGGGTATCTACTTGTTATCCATGTTAGGTAAGTTTGGGGGTGATGATTGCTTCTGTGAATGTGTTCTGGCGAATTCTATAGGTATGAGAGGCCATACTGAAAGCCAAGAGTATTGTGGAAATAAAATATTTTCTCTTGATTGAATAGAAGTTAGTTTTGATTTGAAAGGTACCTTTTAGATGTTATGATTTTAAAATGTGCAATCCATATTCCGGTATCATTGTGATAATGTAGGGCTTGTAATGGTGATATTAGTGTTATGGAAATATACATTGTGGTGCTTTTTTGAGTTGTGGATGAGTTGTTAGGATGTTCCAGTGGATCTCTAGCAGGTGGATAGGCCTAGTTAAGAAGGAGATGCTGCCGAAATTTCTGAAAAATTTAGGAGTTAGTCAAAATTTAGAGACTTGAGGTAGGTTAGAAAAGAGATATGTTATGTTAAGTGTTTGGGGAAGGCTCTACTTCTTATTTGAGAACCTATGATCCTAAGCGGGGGAGAATGTAAGGCCCCAAAAAATTTTGCTAAGTAATTTAGGATTTTGTGGTGCCATGTAGGCTAACTATAATGTTTTATGTGCTATCAACATGATGGGCATCAATTGGATTTGTTAAATAAGTGTATAAGTCTTATAATAAGTAAAATGTGGGGTCTAATGGGAGGACTAAGTCTAGTCACATTAGAAAATTCCTTAATCGGCAAAAATTCCAAATGAGTTTGCACAAGTCCCCACTTTGAACGAGCATATATATATATATATAAGGTCTTATGTGATGAAAACCTATCAAATGAAAGGTCTTTGAGTGTAGTTTCCAACGCTTCAAACCGTTCGTCATTTGGACATTCCTAAACAAAGTTATGATCAAATTACCAAAGGCTGGATTTGCGACCAATTTTGCGATCGCAAAACGACCATGCGGACCGCATATGCATCACATAGTGAAGCAGTGTCGGACAAAACATTGTTACATATTGATTATGTTGTAGCATAATCGATTATGCTATCGATTATGCTATCACATGATGATTATGCTGCAAGAATGCTGACCACATTTCGTTTATGCTATTGCATAATTGCAACACATATTTGACTTCGGGGGTCATTTTTGGAAACTTTTATATTCCAACCCACTTTGATAAATAAGCTTTGGGGCTTCATTTGGGACTATTTTTACACTAAATCTAGAGAGAGGTGAGAGAATTTAGAGAGATAAAGAGGAACCTAACCTCCTAATCATCAATCTTGCACAAACCCTCAAGAATCAAGCATGCTAATCTCTAACTCACTATCTTCCGGGTATGTCCTGCTTCTAATAGTTCATATATGAGATTATGTGTTCAAAAATATATTATTGGATTAGAAATAGTCCATGCATGTGACACTAAGCTATAGTATGTGGGATGAATGAACTATTTTGGGTAGTTCTTGATGAAATTGGATAAGGGAAGAAGGAATTTCCATTGTAGAACCTTGTAGTCTACTTCACTTGTTAGGTGTTTGATGAAATTCCTAAGAGAGTTACACCATGGGTAATCTACCTAAATATTAATCCATTTTCGCTGTTTCCTTATAGATTGTTATTGCTAGAGGTGTTGGTGTATTCTAAAAACTTATAGGAAAGCCCTTTGAGGTATGTATGGCTAAAAACCTCTCTTCTTAGAAATTGAGCTTCCATGGTGTCCATGTAAAATTGTAAGTCCGAAATTTGATTGGCGTAGTATTTGTTATTTCAAAGGAATTAGTATTGAAAGAATATATGTGAAAAGTGTGTCCCAATATGTTCAATATGCTATTCTTGATAAATTGGTGATATGTGAAGAACGTGGACTATATGCTAAATTGCCTAGATTTCAAGTCAAGTTTAAATCGTGATTACTATACCAAATCATATGAATCTCTTTCTATGCTTACTACTTGAATTGCTCTTGTATGTTCCCATTATCTTAAATTGAAAGTTTGATGTTAAAAGTGAAAGCGATGTGGAATGTGAGTTACGAAATATGGCCTAGTGCCAAGTATGATGTGATAATTATGGTCCTAAGTGCCATGAATTGATATATGTAAAGTAAAGATTGAAATGAAATTGTGATTAAGGCAACGTCTTGGTAAGACGGCTTAGCCGATCGGGCTGTGATCGAACGCCATGCTACACACATGGTGGTAATTTGTTGATATTGAAACCGGAAAGTAAGAATGATATTGTGATAAAGTTATACGTCTCAAATGAGACGGTTTAGCCGATCGGGCCATGATCAGACGCCATGTTATACGCACATGGTGGTAATGTAATGATAATTGAAACTGGAATGTGAGAATAAAATAAGGGTTACGTCTTGGTAAGACGGCTTAGTCGATCGGGCCGTGATCGGACTCAGCTCAAGAAAGCTGTGGTATTGTGAATGATGATGAACAATATTAAAAGCCTCAAACTAAAACTATGGAAATTATGTGAAAGCTATGTGATTCCTTTTATTTGATGATGTAGTGATCGTTTAAAGCTTTTGTTGAATCCTTATGATTTCTTTGTCCTTGTATGGTTGTTCTTTCTAATGAGATTGTGTTTAGTTATACATACTAGTTCTATTCGATGGCATTAACATCCCTTTTGTCGGGGAAGCTATGTCTTTAAATAGATGTAGGTGTTTCTATAGCAGGGAGTGTTGGTCTCAGTTAGTGCCACATCTTCCTTTCAGTTAACTTGGTGAGCCCCACTTTATTTCGAGGTCATGTTTCATCTGTTATCATGTAGTTTGTATTTTGAGGTATAACCAGAGCCATGTTGTCGATATTTCCATATTATTCTTCAGTTGTATTTAGAGGCTCCGTAGATAGGTTATGGGTGGAGTTTGATAATGGGGAATTGAATTAGAAATATTTATCTTTGGAAAAGATGTATAAAACTTGTAATATCTTGAAAATTATGAATGAAGTTGCTAATGAAAATGAAATGGAAGTCGTTAATGATATATGTACAAAGTTGCTAATGGAAATGAAATGGAAGTCGTTAATGGAAGTCGTTCGCGCTCCTCGGTTTTTGGGGCGTGACAGTTTGATCGCTTATTCTCTCTTTATTTCAATTATTTACTTTTCTTATGTCATTCGTATTAAATTAAATCATGTATTCTTTAGCCCGCGTACAAATTTAATTATTACTCCTTTTTAAGGGTAAACAGTTTGGTGCCCACAATGAGGCTAAGGATAATAGTGGTGATTCGATACAAATCTCCAAAACACACCCTATTTTACACTTGTTCTTTGAAGTTTGATTTCAGGTTAACCTAAGTATATCAAAATCATAGTCTACTCACTTGAACGTTGATGTTGAGTCAGGCCACCACCATGAAAATAATAATGTGGTACCTAGCAATGACGTCCCCCATGTTGATTCCAATGGTCTCCCAGTCGTTGACCCGGTCGATGCTAACTCACAGGTTTCCATCAGCATCAATATGCCAACTGACCCTGAAAACAGCATTCGCAGCGCACTGCGGCCATCGGCTCGAGAAGTGCCCGAAGGGGAAGGTGAATTGGTTATCTTGCGGTTTTTTTTTTGAAATGTTGCAAGCTCAGCAAGTGTAAATAGCACAATTGTAGACCCAAATTCATGTCCCTAACAGGATCAAGCTCGAGCAGATCAGGGAAAACACTCGAAGGTATGAACAAGTTACCTTAGAACCGGATGAACTCGGGCCGGGGGAAACTTTCGAGGTGATAAAGATGCTCGAAGTATTGACATAGCGGGTGGAGTTTGGTGAGAAAGAGATAAAGGCCAATGTCAAGAAGGTAAAGACTTATCATTCTAGGGTCGATCAGATCCCGGGAGCACCTGCAATATTGAATGGGTCAGATTCTAAAAAATTCATTTAGAAGCCTTTTACCCCGAGCATGGCATCAAAGCTAATCCCGAAGAGGGTTCGAATGCCCGACGTTCCCAACTATAATGGGACCACAGATTCAAATGAGAATGTAACCTCCTATACATGCACAATCAAGGGGAACGACCTTACAGACGACGAGATCGAGTTGGTGTTGTTGAAGAAATTTGGGGAAACCTTGTCAAAAGGAGAAATCATATGGTATCACAACTTGCCTCCAAATTCTATTGATTCTTTTGCTATGCTTGCAGATGCTTTTGTAAAGGCCCGTTCCAGCACCATCAAAGTTGAGACGAGGAAGTCGAACCTTTTCAAAGTCAAGCTAAGGGATACCGAGATGCTTACGGAGTTTATGTTAAGGTTCTAGATGGAAAAAATGGACCTACCCTCAATCACAGATGATTGGGCCCTTCAGGTGTTTACTCAAGGGCTAAACCCCTGAAGTTCTGTGGCTTCTCAACATATGAAGCAAAAACTTGGTGGTGTACCCGGTGGTCACTTGAGCCGATATCTATAATAGGTATCAATCGAAGATCAGAGTCGAGGACGACCAACTGGGAGCCTTGTTGGGCTCTGTTTCTCCAACAGAGCGAATGACAAGTCTAAGAGAATCATCGACCAGGAGACAAGGCTCGTCCGATATCGATATTAGTCGTATGGCTCGAATTTGAGGGAAAATGGATCTGGGCGCCACCCGACTAGGAACGACAAGAAAAATGATCAAAGGCCGAGCAACTAAGACCTGATGAGCAAAAAGAGTTTTGACAGGTCGCGCGGGAGCAAGGAAACGTCGAGGTTATTGGAGTACAATTTCAATGTAGATCCTGCAAGTATAGTGTCGGCCAAAGGACACATCAATGAGACCAAGTGTCCTAGACCACTGCAGTCCAATCCCGCCCAGAGGAATTATAGTTGGTGTGTAAGTACAAAGGTACTCACAGTCATAGGACCAGAGATTATTGAAAGCTATAGGAAGAAGTAGCTCGATTATTCAACAATTGGTACCTTCGAGAATTCCTAAGCGAATGGGCCAAAATCATTTCAGAAATAGGGATGCCAACAAACATGTAGAATAAAAGGAGCCCCAACACATGATCAACATGATCATTGGAAGAGTAGACGTCCCCCAAGAGCCAATGATAAAACGCACCAAAGTTTCTATCACAATGGAAGTCACACCTGGGATTATATCCAGGAAGAGGCCTTCTCGTTAAGCGATGAAGACTCCGAGGGTAGCATCCAGCTACACAGTGATACACTGGTAATATTTGTACTTATCGATAAATCTCGAGTTCAACGTGTGTTGATTGATCCAGGTAGCTCGGTTAATATCATCCGACGGAGGATCATAGAACAACTGGGATTGTTGGATCAAATCATACTGGCGGTCGAGGTGTTGAACGGATTCAACATGGTGTATGAGATAATGAAAAGTTAGATAACTTTACCAGTAAACACTTCTGGGACTACCTATGAAAAACTTTCTACGTGATCGAGGGGGATATGAGGTACAACGCCTTGTTCGGAAGGCCATGGGTTCACAACATGAGAGCGGTGCCTTCAACCTTACATCAGACTTTGAAGTTTCCCACTCTGGGAGGAATCAAAATAGTCTAAGGGGAATAGCCAGCCACACAAAAGATCCGTTATCGATGAAGGAATCCTGGTGCCGGCAGTTTCGACATCAAAGAGCAGGGAACTGGCCGAAGAAAACAAAACCAATTAGCAATCAATGATCCCGACCTCAACCGAGCTGGAAAAATAAGTGGATCACATAGAGAATGAGGAGGATAATTATAGCATCCCGAGATCTTTTATATTGATCAAGAGCTTACCGGATTGAAAGGTATACCTAGGCATGGGACTAACTCCCGAGCTCAGGAAAAAACTTATTAATTTTCTTAATGCTAATACTGATTGTTTTTCCTGGTCCTATTTAGATATGACAGGGATCCCACAGGAAGTAACAACTCATCAATTGAGCCTGGCTCTAGAGTTCCATCCGGTCAAACAAAAGAGAAGGCCGCAGTTCGAGATCAAACATGCATTCATCAAAGAAGAGCTATCTAAACTTTTGAAAATAAGTTCCATCCGGGAAGTTAAGTACCCGGATTGGTTAGCTAACGTAGTAGTCGTACCTAAAATAGGAAACAAACTTACAATATGTGTAGATTATAAGGATCTAAACAAGGCTTGTCCGAATAATTCATTCTCTTTGCCTAACATCGATCGAATGATCGATGCGACAACCGGACATGAGATACTGAGTTTTCTTGACACCTATTCTGGGTGCAACAAAATTTGGATGGACCCGAGTGATCAAGAAAAGACTTCTTTCATAACTAAATTTGGCACTTATTGTTATTACGTGATTACATTTGGGCTAAAGGACGTCGGTGCCACATACCAATGCCTAGTTAACCGGATGTTCAAAGAACAAATAGGGAAATCAGTAGAATCTTATATTAACGACATTGGTTAAGCCCCTACAAGCAGAGGACAGTTTGAAACATTTGCAAGAAACCTTCGACATATTGATGAAGTATAACATGAAGCTAAGCCCAGAGAAGTGTGCCTTTGGGGTCAACTCGGGAAAGTTCCTCGGATTCATGGTATCTAACCAGGGTATAGAGATCAACTCGGACAAATAAAAGCTATAGAAGATATAAATGTAGTTGACAATGTTAAGGCAGTACAAAGGCTGACCATGTGGATAGCCGCGTGGGCCAGTTTATTTCGAGATCATCGGATAAGTGCCACCGATTTTTCTCATTATTGAAAAAGAAGAAATACTTCTCTTGGACCCCGGAGTGCCAGTGAGATTTAGAAGAACTCAAGAGATACCAATCGATCCCTCCCTTGCTGCACACTCCGATAGCGGACGAACAGCCATACCTCTACTTTGTGGTTTCTGAGGTGGCGATAAGTGGTGTCCTGGTCCGAGAAGAAGAAAGTAGGCAATTTCCTATTTATTATGTTAGTATGACCCTAGGCTAAGCTAAAACAAGGTATCCACACTTAGAATAATTAGCGATTGCCTTATAAAGCGCTTCTAGGAAATTAAAATTGTACTTTCAATGCCAATCTATATTTGTCGTGACCTCGTACCTGCTGAGGAATGTCATGCACAAGCCCAAGCTCTTAGGATGGTTTGCCAAATTGGTCGTACAATTTAAGGGTACGATATCCCGTACAAACCCCAGGCCGCCATTAAATCTCAGATTTTGGCATACTTTATGCTGCCTATGATTCCTGAGGTTGAGAAGGAATTGTTGCTCACTTCGGGGATTAGCTCGGGGATATGGCTAGGTGGTGCTTCCAATGCGAAGGGGTCTGGGGTGGGTATCATATTAAAACAACCTACGAGTAATGTAATAAGGTAGACTATTCGAACTGTACAATAGAATAACAACGAAGCCAAATATAAGGCTATCATTGCATGCCTAGAACTGGCTAAGAGCCTGGGGGCCGAAGTGATCGAGGCCAAATGTGACTCTCTCCTTGTAGTCAACCAAGTCAATGGGATTGTTGAAGTAAAAGAGGAACGAATGCGGAGATACTTGGGTAGTTGCAGGTTCCCTTAAACAAACTCAAGGAATGGACTCTACAACATGTACCTCGAGATCAAAATAATGAGGCCGATGCATTGGCCAATTTGGGTTCGTCAGTTGATTCCGATGAATTCGATCCTAGAGCAGTAGTACAGTTGATGAACTCAGTGGTAGAAGAAGGTCACGCCAAGGTGAACTCAACAAGCTTGACTTGGGACTGGAGAAAAAAATATATAGACTACCTAGAGAAAGGAAAGATTCCAACCAAGGAGTCAAGAGCCCTACGTACTAAAGTTGCCAGGTTCAACTTGGTCGAGAGGAAATTGTATACAAGATCCTTTTTCGGGCCACTAGCTAGGTGCTTGAGTCCATGGGAGATCGACTATGCCATCAGAGAATTACACATGGACACTTGTGGAAACCACCTAGGAGCAGAATCCCTGGTCCAGAAATTGACCAGAGCCGATTATTACTGGAACGAGATGCAAAAGGATTCAAAAGACTTCGTACAAAAATGTAACGTGTGCCAAAGGTACACCCCGATAATTTATCAACCAGGGGAAATGCTTCCCCCGGTCCTATCTTCGTGGTCGTTTATGAAATGGGGGATGGACATCGTCGATCCCCTGCCATGGGCACCTGGTAGAGCCCAATACATACTAGTCATGACCATTTATTTCTCCAAGTGGGTTGAAGCTCAAACATTTGAGAAGGTTCGGGAGAAATAGGTCATCGACTTCATTTGGGATCATATAATATGTCGATTCAGGATACCGGCCGAGAACGCCTGCGACAATGGGAAGCAGTTCGTCGGCAGCAAGGTAAGCAAGTTTTTCAAAGATCGCAAAATTAAAAAGATATTTTCGACACCTTACCACTCTTGTGGGAATGGTCAAGCGGAGTTAACAAACAAAAATATACTCCAAAACTGAGAAGAGATTGACCGATTCATAGGGAAAGTTGAAAGAAATCTTGTCCGAAATCTTATGGGCATATCGAATGACTTTAAAGTCAATCGTCGGTGCGACCCCATTCTCTTTCTACAATGGGGAAGCTCTAATCTTGTTCGAAGATAGGGAACCAAGCCTAAGGTTCCAGTACACTACTGAGATGTCAAATAGCGAAGCCATGGCCACGAGCTTGGACTTATCGGACGAAAGACGAGAAGAAGCACTGGTCCGGTTAACTACCCAAAAGCAGCGAACGGGGAGGTACTACAACTGAAGGGTTAACCTTCGACATTTCCAAGTCGAGGACTATGTACTAAGGAAAGTTACCCTATACGCCAAGAACATAAACTATGGGAAACTAGGCCCGAACTAGGAACGTCCATACAGAGTTGCTGGTGTAATCGGTAAAGGTTCATATAAGCTCAAGTCAGGGAACGGTGTAGGACTACCGAACAATTGGAACGCGGAACACTTAAATAGGTATTAATGGTAAGGTACGAATATAATTTCCTTTGAAATTTGTTATGCTTTGGACTAACTCACGCAGATATTCGGTCGAGGATAAATTTGACAATTAGGTGTGAAAACACTTGTGGTACACTTTTTCCCTTGGACCGGTTTTTCTCAAAGTGGGTTTTATGACAAGGTTTTTAATGAGTAAAGAGTAAAACATACTACCTTAGTTTTGAAAACTGGCCTAAGGCCGGAATTACTGACCCATGTACTGGACCGATAGTATTCGATCCCTCACAAGATCAGTCTCAAACACTGGGGGAGCCATTACCCCCTAAGTTAGTATCCTTATAAGGCATTCTTATTTGATATCAAAAGCTATGGCTTGAGTATTAGAATTTATTGTAAGGTCCAAATGGTCAAATGTATCGTAACCGTATAGCTAATTCTTGCCTCGGCAGAAAGTTTATGTGCCTCCAATCATGTACTCTACATACAAAGTAATGAAATAAATTTGCCCTCTATATGTTATCACTTCGCATTTGCAACATAGATATATTCATTGCGTTATTTAGAACAAATAACCAATCCTAAATTCGAGTGCCCATAGGCCTCCCCGAGTCGGGGACTGTTGTCCGATAATAAGATTAGATAGCTCGGGCTATCGAATCTCGAATGTATCGAGCCTATTAGGCAAGGACCAAATATCAAAGGCTATGGCCAAGTCAAAATGGCTCGAAGACGTCTAAGTTTGTACTCAGCAATTAAGCTCCTTACATATAATTAAAATATATTTTAAAAGGTCACCCTCGGCAAAACATCATCGTGTCCGATTGAAACATTCAAGTATCTTAAAGTCTTCATTTTTTATCGGGTATTTCAAAAGCCAAGCAACTCAGAGTTGTTATCGAAACCAGGCCTCATTCGAGCTTTGGTGGAACGAGCACTCTAGATTATGTCCAATTTTATGATAAGGCATTAATGACATTCTTCAAATAAAGAGTTGCAAATTAATAATGAAAAGTAAAACACATAGTATAGCATAAGGGACGGTAAAACGACCTCAAAATAAACAAAAAAAATGTGTACCAAAGAAAATGAAAAATAAACTAAGGAATCTTCGCCTTGTTTTCACCATAGCCCGATTCACTGCCGGAACCCTCGGGCTCATATATCTCTTTAGCCAAGGCCTCGATCCTCTTAGCCTCTTCAATCTCGGCCGATAAATCAAAACCTCGAGCGTGAATCTCCCCGAGGGTCTTCCGGGATAGCCACTTTATATATTCGGCCTTAGTTATTAAGCGATCCTCAGTTATTTCCATGTCATTTTTATATTGGGCCAGAATCTCTTGGACCTCAGTGGAATCGGTCGAAGCTGCCTCTAACTTGGAATTCAATGCGGTATACGCTTGAACCTTGTTGTGCTCGAAGCTCACCATTCAGCCGAGACCACTTGTCAGCTTGATCTTTCATAGCCCTGAGTTGGTCCTTGACTGATGCCAGCTCCTATTTGGTAGTCTTCTTTTCCGAGGATAGAAGGTCCATCTTGTCCCTAAATGTCTCAGTCGAAGCTTTGAGCTCGTTCATCTCAGAGCGGAGCTGGTCGATCCGGTCTATCTTCTCTTAAACATGCGAGGTTGAAATGTTAGTCACTATGCTTAACCTCTCATTTTTAATATCAAATATCCTTACCTTCTTGACCGGTATGGCATGCTCCCGTTACACTGACGAGGCCTTCTTTTGAGCTTTTTCCAACTCATCTTGGAGAATGGGGAGGTCTTTGAGAGCCTCATCTCTTTGCTTGTTGGGAGCCTTGTACATTTCCTTCTGCCAAACCTGCTTCTCGAGCAAGAACTCGAGCTGGCTAACTTTCATCAGAGACGGATGGAATATTTCATGATGAAGCACCGAAGCCTTGAAAACAAATTGATGAGATCATGAAAATACGCTGAGGTTAAAAGAGCTACACGAAGGACATAAAGTGAGAGAATCATACGTGCTTCAGCGTATGTTGTGCCTTGTTGAAGAGGCTTGATATAATCACCTTGTTCATCTTCACCTGATCTTCTTCAGTCACCAAGCAGCGAAGATAGTTGGCCATGCCTACAGGTCCGGATAGCACCCGGGTATCCGTCGGGATGATAAACATGGCCATTCTTTTGCAGTCGGGATCCACGCTCGACGTAAGGGGCTGGTTCACCAGTTTTGGGCTTGAGCTCGGCCCGCCTAACTCTGAAATCACATCTTTCTTTGGGATCTCCTAGTGACTAGACTCGGAGTAGTCCTCCAATGCACCAATACCATGCCCTCAAAGAACAGATTGAGGGCCTCGTCTGTGGCCTGTGAAGTCTCGTTTGGGTTCTCTTTGATGGCTTGAGCCTCTTCAAATAAAGACTCTGTATGAGACGGTGACTCCGTGATGTTAATGACATCAATGGCTTCTTGTGGAGCATGATTAGCCTCTGGGGAGACTGTAGCCACTGGCCTTCCTTCGGGCTCCCAAGCCAAAGACGGTTCAAACTCCTAGTCACTTCCCCCTGATGTTGCCCGCTCTTCTTCATCAACGGTCGGCCTACAGGTGATGTACTCCAAGTCATCTTCCTCATGGTAATCCCTGACCGATGAAGGAATTCGGGGTCTGATATCCTGGCCCGGCTACTCTTCTTGTTACTCTTTTAAACCTGGATTGCTACCCTCTTCTTCTTGGCCTTGGCGTCCATGTCTGGAGAACCTGAAGACTTCCTGTTTCTTCATTTTTTTCTCCTCCTTTGTAGAGGCCTCATGTTGTCTTGAAGCGGAGGGTTTAGCAGGAGAGGGCGAAACCTCGTCCTCATCCATTTCCCGGAGCTTAGTGGTCTTGAGATAATCTACGAAAGTGAAAGAAGGACTTAATGAAAATGACAGTTGAATATAAGAGGAAAACTTGATCGGGGGTGGGGGGACACTCACCATGGGAACGGTCCTCCTACTTGCCCTTTGAGAGTTTATACCATTCTCGCTCAAAGTACAATAGATGTTTGCAGATCCTCTCGACCTACTCTTTGTAGTAGGGAACTGAGTTGGGGACTCGGGAAACCGTTGCAAGATAGTAGAACTAGGGGATGAGAAAGAAGAACAAAAATCCAATTGAAATTCAAAATACTCGTAAAAAAGAGGAACTTATGGGCTAGGTTCCACTTTTCAGGGAATGATAGGAACTCGAAGGGACTGAGATCTTCGATTTTCACCTGAACGAATCTCCCTTCCAGCCTCGATCCCTACCTTTTTCAATGCTCAAGAATGGAGCTTTCTTTGCCCGATGAACGAGATTGATTAATCCGCCTTGGAAGATTCGGGGACTATAAAGACGAAGCAAGTGGTCGATGGTAAATTGAGGCGCCTTAATGTTATTGACAAAGTGGCGGAGGGGGATCACAATCCTCTAAAAGGACGGGTGAATCTGCCTGATGCAGACCCCGTACCTTTTGCAGAAATTGAGGATTATGATATCCACCGGGCCAAGTGTGAAGGGGTATGTATAAACACTTAGATACCCCTCAATGTGTGCGGTGATATCCCCATCAGGACCAGGGACACCACTCTTTGCCCTACCACTTGCAGTCCTCCCAAACTGTAAGGAGCGTGTCCTCGGTGGTGGAGCATATGTACCCTCTCGCCTCGATCCCCTTGCTTGGAAGCCTTTTCGACCTTGAAGTCATTTTCTATGGAGTAGCCTCTAGGGATGAAATTCTTTAGAGAAGGCTTCAGGGCCACTTCCGGTATGGTCACCTCAACATCTGTGGCCGAGTTAGAAGTTGAAGGGACGGTCTGTTGGGGCACGAATTTCGAAGTCTTCGCCATCGAGTTATGGGAAATATGAATGTATGAAGGCGGGTATGAAGATTTGAAGTTGAGGATGAAGATTTGAAGGACAAACTTCAAGTTTCAAAGATGAGTACGAAGATTTAAAAATGGGAGGATGAAGATATAGGGATATGAAGAACAATGTATAAAGATTTGAAGGGTTTAAAATTAAGTGAAAAGTCCGGGGGTAAATTAAGAAGTTCTGGAATCTGAAAGTAAAAAGGTGAAAAAAGAACCAAAGCTTCTATAGAGAAGAGGTAATTAATGCGCAACGTTTCGCATTTGAGGGAGGTCAACCGGCAGTTGACACGTGCCCAAAGTCAGAATGACACGATTGATTGGACATTTCACTGACTGGTCAACTCGATTGTAGCGTACAGAAGAAGGAACCGAGGTAAACTAATCACTTCTCGTCGCTTCACTAAATCTTCTCTCCGAAAAGTGAGGAGATTATATGTGTATGGGCAAATCAAGGATCACGCTACCCCCGGTTCCCCAATAGAGGAATGAGAGGGAAGCATGATGTCGCGAGCAAAGCCAAAGGGTCCCTCGTTTCGGAGCTTGGGGGAGGGACGAATGGTGCATCTAGGATCGGGTACGGCTAAACACTAGATCCGGACCAAGTGAAGTTTCAAGACCAAAGAAAAAGAGAAACGGTTGAGCATGATGAGTAGGGAGCCATAATATTCGCCCTCAACCGGATATTACGGCGCAAATCCCGTATGATGCCAAATGCGGATCGACATTTACCGAAAAAAAGAAGAATTTTCTTATCTTATTTAGACTTGTACTAAGATTGTAATTCTCCTACTATGTAAAGGGGAAACTTTTTATTTTAAACCATTGTTGACACGCACATCAAATCAATAAAAGTTCATTTTTATCTTGTAATTATTATGCAAAGTTTTCTTCAGCTACTCTCTTCTTTAATTTCAACTCATATCGAGGGCTCAATCGGAGCCAGTTTTCAGTGTTCAACTTAAAATCAGACGTGATTGTTTCATCGCGATTCGTTTGATTGTTTATTCTCTCTCTAATTCAATTATTTATTGTTCTCATATTACTCGTATTAAATTAAATCACGCATTGTTTAAACTGTGCATAAATTAATTTGTTACTCATTTTTAAGGGTGCACAACTATATTTTTATATTGGAAGCTACTAATATCTTAAAAATTATTTATTGAACATCCCATTTCGAAGGCGAATGGGTACCCACGACTTAAAATTCGAGTCTCCACTACTGCCCCTTCTCGGAAGTAGTGATGTACTTCTCTCTGTGCTCGTGGCCTCGTGCATCATCTTAGAATCTAAATTTTTAAGTTGGGTTGCGCAGATGCAAGTTGGAGATGCCAATTATGACTAATTATTACCAGTACGGATATATTGTTTGAATCTTCAACTAATATATTGCCATGCTTTACAACTCGTTTGAATGGTTGTTTTCGTTGTTATTGTATTGTTATTCTAAAATAGTTATTTTTTTGTTATTCTAAAATAATGTTATGCTTTAATTTTTATATATATTAAAGCAATAAAATTATTATATATAATTGACATATGATTAAGCCAGATGGCAAGCTAATAAATATTAATAGTATATATTATTTTATATTTGACTATTTTAGGTGTATATATATATATATATATATGTATGAATTAAAAGATAATTTTAAATTTATAGATAAAGATCTAAAATTCAAATTTAAATTAAAAATGAAATTTACATTTTTTATCATGTTATCATACTTAATTCGGTTAATGGTCATAATCAATCACGTTATGAAATTTTATTATTTTTTATTATTATTTAAATACTACTTCGCCTCTGGCAAAAAAAAAATATTCCATATAGCTATAAAACTCTTTCACATTTAAAATCCTATAATTAATATAGTTCTTTGAAATACTGTAGCTAGATTTAAATAAAATGAAATTCATTTAAATTAAATATAATATATAGGGTACACGTCTATGTTAATCTCACTAACAAAAAAAAGTTTACAAAACCAAATAAAAGTTTACTTACATATATAATAAAGTAAACATGCATGCTGGAGAAAGAAACATCACAAAATCAGTAAATACAAAATAAAAAGTATTTCTTTTTTCTTCTTGAAGGATATTTGTTTGAAGAGTAAATTTGCATAAATGTACATCAAACAAATAACAAAATTTTGGCTATACAATTGCTATCATTAATTTTAATTTAGCACATTCAAGGAATTAAAGTGTATAAGCTGAAATCCCTTCATTAAGTTGTAGTCAAGTCAATATTGCAAAGGTATAATATTTTTTTCGTTGAACAACATTAGTTTTAAATCATTAGATTATATGAAAAGTTTTTCTTTTCAAACTAAACAAGAGATAAATTGATTTTTAATTGATAGTTTCTATAGCAACTTTTAAGTGTAACTAACAATGAGTATATATAAAGAAAAAATTGTTATGACATAAAATATTTTTATTTTAAATGTAAGCAAATTATTACAAAAATTCTCTTTACTTTTTTAATTCAAAGATAATAAAAAGATAAGATATTTTTGAAATTATTATAATAGAAGTTATATGGTGGATAAACTCAAAAAATCAAAATCTTATGGAATATTTAGATAATATTCGGTCATATTTGTTGTTTACTTTTTATAGCTAATATAAATAGATGATATACCGATAACATACGATTATACACATATTAGATATAGTTATATATATAAATTACACATCATTCAATTTTTTAATTTAAGTGGTCGGGTGAGCATCTATTTAGGCTGATTAGATAAAGCCAAAAGAAAAATATGAAATAACTTCAACCAAAGATTAAAAATATAATTAAAGTTCATATGTAGGCATATTTTTATTAAAACTCATCCTTTTATAGTGAAATAAATTTATTTTCTGTAACAACAGAAATAATGACATAAAAAATAAGATAAAAAAAATATATATAAAAAATAATGTTAGAAAGATCTAAAAACGAGAAATAAAAGATGCCAACAAATTATTCTTATGTTTCATCTTTGTTGATTATAAGAAATTAAAAGTTAATCTCATCGATTTCGATTTTTTTCAACTCAAATACTTAGATTATAAGATAAGAATATCTGAGAATATTGTTTTTTAATTTACATTATGTGTCATTTTTAAAAAATCACCATTACTAACAAACTGATATGATATTCGAATTTGAATTGGAATGTAACTTGAGTAGTTTGCATTGAGGTTAAGCCAAGTATGGTGTCGAAAAATAAACTACTTGACAATTTTAAGACAATAAATGCAATATTTTATAATAATAATCAACTAATTTAACATTTAACGATTCAAAGAATAAATTTTTTTTCTATATATAGGGTATTAAAAATTTAAATTCTGGGGCTAGAGATATCGATAAACATAAAGTGAAGTCATACTGAAATAAATTCGGCCAAAGAATCATTTAAATTTTTAGATAGCCGATTAAAGTGAATTTATAATTAAGGATAATATCTTTACTTGTATCATTATAAATATAATCATTATTATAATATATATATATATATATATATATATATATATATATATATATATATTGGAAATTGAAATTTTAAAATAGAAATATTTTTTGAAAGATAAAATCATCCCAAATAAGAGTTCAAGTCGTAGTATAAGAGTCACGTCATAGTCAAATAATCGTTTATATCTTGTCAACCTTTGTGCTTTGCCATACATATGAGTTATTATTTCACTTTGTGGCTATTTTTAGGTTTCACTAACAGGTATGAGAATAGTGTAAAAATAAAATTATCATTACGAGAATTGAGAAAATATTAGTCTTTTTTCATGTAGTGTTTCTTAAATAATATCTGACGATTATCTATAATTATTTAGAAGGTTTAAATGTTAAGGTTATTTACATATAATTCAAATAATTCAGATATTTAACATGGTTGATGTCAAATATAAAAATGAAGTAAAAAAAATTCACTAGCTAAAGAATTTTTTATATTTTTAGATAGACAACTAAAATGAATTTTGAATTAAGAATAATATTTTCAATTATATTATTATAAAAATAATTATTATTAAAAATAATATTTTACAAACTAAAATTTTAAGAAAGAAATATTTTTTAAGAGCTGTCAACACACCAAATAAGAGTTCAAGTAGTAGTAAAAGAGTTAAGTCTTATCCAAAAAGCCATTTATTGTCTCAACATTTGATTATTTTGTCATAAATATGAGTTATTATTTTGCTTCCTCACTATTTTTAGGATCCAATGACACCGGTAAAAATGGTATCAAAAAAGAAAAATAGAAAAAATGGTTAATTTTTTTCATGTAGTTAATATTCAATGATTATTTATATTTACTGAAAAAGTATAAATTTTAAAATTATTTACATACAATTCAAATAACTTAAATATTTGATATGATTAGTGCCCGCGCATCCGTGCGGGTACTAACACTAGTTAAGGAATAAGGAAGTATTTTATTAACTTTGCATGATTTTTTATGATTATCATGGTTGCTACTTGCTTTGCATTATTAAGAGGTCACAACCCCTCTTAACTAATTATTACAGCATTCAATCCCTTTCCCTTACTCGAGACATGTTGAAATCAATTTTATATATGTATTAATCGCAAAATTGGAGTACCTTAGGAGCAAGTTGTATTGTACTTTTTTTATTTTTTTATTTTGCATTGTACTTGTAGAATAGTTGCAAGTTTGAGCATATGATGGCACAATACGAATTACTCTTTGAATATTATTCCATTTGCTCCACTTAATTGATTTTTTGTGGTTCAAAATATTTAATTTTTTTAGATATCAAAAAGGAATTGACTTTTTTTTTTCAAAGCCACCCTTGTAGTTAAGATCCCAAGAGTATTTGCTATATTTTCAATGAACAAATTAAGATTTATGTGATTAATTTTATTGTTAATTAATGATAAGATGTGAATTACATAATATATATGAAAAAAATCAAAAAAATTTTAATTAAAGTGGACCGGAATGATTAAAAGAAAAAGTTGTGATTTTCCAGTTAAAATATTATGGTATAGCCAGTTTTCACACTGGTCAATGAAAAATAGTCAGCGTTTACCAAGTCAATAAAAAATAGCCACTATTTTGCTGCAACAGGGACCGGTCCAGTATAATATACGGGAGTTCTGGTGCATTTGTGTACGAACTCCAGCATATTATGCTGGACCGGTATACTTTGCTAACTCCTGTAAAATTAGCGGGAGACTGGAGCATCAGTGCTCCAAACTCCAGTATTTTATACTGGACAATTATACTTGCTGGAACTCCCGTAAAATTTGCAGGAGTTCCAGCATAATTATGCTTGAACTCCCGTAAAATTTGCGGGAGTTCCAGCATAGTTATCCTGGAACTCCCGTAAAATTTACGGGAGTTCAAGCATACTTATACTGGAACTCCCGTAAAATTTGCGGGCGTATTTTTTCGAATTTTGAACAGTGTTTTCGCTCAAATTTAAAGTGGCTAAATTTCGATGACTTTTGAAACTTGACTATTTTTCAACGACTAGTGGTATGGTAAATATGACTATTTTTAAATTTCTCGCAATTTTCCGAGCACGTCCATTTTGGCTTATTTTGGACTCTTCGGACTTGCCAATAGACAGTATTCCTTCTTTTGTCTTACTTCTGTTTTTTTCTTTTCACGAGTTTAGCATGTATATATGTACATGAAAAACTTCCCATAGTATATTGGTAAATCGAAGAAAGTGGCTATTTCGTTTACTAATTATGCATTACAAATCTATATAGCCAGTTAACTAATTGTATAGCTCACCTCTTCTTTTTTAAGTTAAGCACAAATACTTACTATACAACGTTATTCGTGGAATCGTATACTTCTCTAAAGGAATTTAAAACTTTTTTCTGAAGATTTTTATTTTATTATTTCAATAAAAGATTAAGTAATATAAGATGGAAAATTAATTAAAAACGGAAAAAAGTAATGAGAAAAGGAATCTTCGACGATTGTGGTTTTGCTACCGGTATACGGTTCCGATTTTACTGATTTATCGAGATCGGTGTGAAGGATCGAAGATCGATCCCATAATAGTTTAGATCCAGGCACGAGGATAAGATACCGAGTTCGGATTCGAGGTACCTAGCAAGATCAAAACCGATAATGATCGAGGTTGAGCATGACAGAGATCGAGCAAGACCGAACGGAAAGGCGAGATATTCGTAACTGGTCGAAGGTCGTGGCGGACATCTCGAAACAGATCAAATTAAGGACGGTTGTTTAGTTAATCATGGGATTTACGTCTATAATTGGAATTGTATCATAGCTAGAATTCATCTTCTATATAAAGAGGGGTCCAATCATTTGTAAGGGAGATTGTTCTGATGTATCAAAGCAATATAACGCTTTCTCTAGATCATATTCTTGTTCATCATCTTGTTATACTTTTAAATTGTTCGTGCACCAATCAATTCGAGAGTACTCAAGCTCAAGGGTTGAATTCCATTTAAACACTTGTTTGCTTTATCTTATTGTCAAATTCCATTATTGATCTTCATATTCATCAATTGGTATTAACTGAGATCACGTATCCTTAAAACCACATGATAAGTTTAATTATTATCCAATTTTTAGGATAAACAGTTTGGCACCCATCGTGGGGCTAAGGATAATAGTGATTGCTTGATATTAATTCTCGTAACACACACTACCTTTCGCTTGTTCTTGTGAGCGTTTTTTATTTTAGGGTCAACATGTCTAACTCGCAGGCAGTACCCATTCACGCCGATAACGGCCTCGGTTTCCATGGAGAAAACGATAATGTAGCTGCCCCAAGGAACGAAGTGCCTCAGGCTAGCCACGAGGGAGTACCAATCGCAGACCCCATCGATGTCAGTTCGCATGTCGCCCTAAATGAAAATCTGGGCATTGATCTTGAAGGTAGCGTACGCAAGGAAGTTTGATCAGGTGGTCAAGGTATGTAGGGCGGAGAAGACGACGGAGTTAGCCTCCAATTGATATTCGAAATGCTACAGGCTCAGCAAGCCGCTATAGCGCAACTACAGAATCAGCATCGAGCACCAATGGGATTGAACCAGAGCCTGAACCAAAAACTGTTCACAAGGTCGAACCTATACCGAAGAGATCGAAGGCCAATGATTTGGGGGCTGACACTGACATTATGAAGATGCTCGAAGAAATCATAAAATGGATCGAATTGAAGGAGAAGAAGATTGAGAAAAATGACAAAAGGGTAGAAGCGTACAACTCCCGAGTTGATCAAATTCTGAGGGCACCATCGATATTGGAAGGACCCGATTCTAAAAGTTCGTGCAAAGGCCTTTCCCCTTAGTGCGGCTCCGAAGCCAATCCCCAAGAAGTTCCGTATGTCCGATATTTCCAAGTATAACAGGAAAACCGATTCGAATGAACACATCACCTTGTATACGTGCCCCATCAAAGGAAATGACTTGGAAGGTGATGAAATTGAATCTGTACTGCTGAAGAAGTTCGGGGAGACTCTATTGAAGGGTGCCTTAATATGGTATCATAACTTACCCCCTAATTCTACAGATCTGTTTTCCATGCTCGTAGATTCTTTTGTAACGGTACACGCTGGAGCCAATAAAGTTGTAACGAGGAAGTCGGACCCTTTTCAAGGTAAGGCGGAAAGATAACAAGATGCTCAAGGAATTAGTGTCTCGGTTCCAAGCGGAGAGAATGGACTTACCTCCGATCACCGATGATTGGGTTGTTCAAGAATTCGCTCAAGGTCTCATTACTCAGAGTTCCATCTCTTCACGTCAATTTAAGCAAAGTTTAATCGAGTACCCGACTATCACTTGGGCTGACGTACATAATCGTTATCAGTCGAAGATCAGGGTCGAGGATGATCAACTGGGGACTCCTTCAGGGTTTGTTTATCCTAGCATGCCCATGGATAGGATCAAAAGGGACATCGATCAAGAGTCGAGGTCAAATAGAGATCGATATCAACCATTCAAGGGGACCGTAGAGGCAGCGGGTCTGGGCGAAGCTTCACACGAAATGATCAAGGTCAAATTCACGGGGACTTGATGCTAAGGAAGATGGTGTTAAATATCCAAAATCCGAATAAAAGGTACGACCCTATTCCAATTCTTTTTATTTTTTTGACGAACATTTGCATGCTATCGACAAGGATCAGCACGAAGCTTTGGATCTTAAAGCACCCGTTGCACTCTTTTTCCCTTAGACCGATTTTTGTCCCAAATGGGTTTTTCCGACGAGTTATTTAATGAGGCAACCATTTTTTGTGCTAACTTAGAGCAATTAAACAATATTCGATGTTCCGTACAATAAGCCTCAAGTACTGGGGGGGCATTATTCTCAAATATCTACTTTATTGCAAAGAAATTACTTCGTGACAGCTGGGTCTCGATAGGAAAATGTTGTAAGGGTTAAATGGTAAAATGAACCATGCCCATATAGATTACTCGAGCCCTAACATCAAACATGCATGCATGTATAATCATCTATTGAGAGGAGTACTTTTCCTTGTCGATATCTCATACCTTTAGAAAAATTTCCTACTTCATACTCTTGATCTATTGTATAAAGATGCTTAAGGGCCGATCATGACGGAAGTTTGAGCAACTAACCCACGCTTGAGGACTATCGTCCTAAAAACAAATGAAATTGAGCTACTAAAATTTCGAGACCATAAGACCTTAAAGGCGACCCTCGAATTTAAAGTCCTCCCCACTCGGGGACTGACACTTAGGGCAAGCTCGAGGTGAAATGGAAAATAAGCCCAAACGGCAAGCTCCGAACTAAAGAGGCTACGACAAAATTAACGCGGATCGGAGACGTCCAAAATCTGTAACAAATACAAGGGCTTACGGCTACCTCTACTTCGAGTTCGAGAAAGTCCTCACTTGATTATAAAATCCCAAGGACTATCTTAACCCGAGTTCGAGCAAACTCTCACTCGGGGCCTTTCTATAAAGCCTAAGGGATAACTTTACTTCGAGTTCAAGAAAATCCTCACTCGGCTATAAAGCCTAAGGGCTAACTTCACTTCGAGTTCGAGCAAGTCCTCACTCGATCATAAAAGCCCAAGGGCTATCTTAACCCAAGTCCAAGCAAACTCTCACTCGGGAGCTATTTATAAAGCCTAAGGGATAACTTTAGTTCGAGTTCGAGAAAATCTTCACTCAGCTATAAATCCTAAGTGCTAACTTCACTTCGAGTTAGAGCAAGTCCTCACTCCATCATAAAAGTACAAGGGCTATCATAACTCGAGTTCGAGCAAACTCTCACTCAGGGACTATCTAAAAGTCCTAAGGGCTAACTTTACTTCGAGTTCGAGCAAATCCTTACTCGACTATAAATCCTACGTGCTAGCTTCACTTCGAGTTCGAGCAAGTCCTCACTCTATCATAAAAGCCCAAGGTCTCTCTTAATCCGAGTTCGAGAAAACTCTCACTCGGGGACTATCTATAACGCCTAAGGGCTAACTTTACTTTGAGTTCGAGCAAATCCTCACTCGACTATAAAGCCTAAAAGCTAACTATACTTCAAATTCGATAAAATCCTCACTCGGCTATAAAGTCTAAGAGATAACTTCACTTTGAGTACGAGCAAGTCCTCACTCGATCATAAAAGCCCAAGGGCTATCATAACCCGAGTTCGATCAAACTCTCACCCATGGACTATCTATAAAGCCTAAGGGCTAGCTTTACTCTGAGTTCGAGCAAATCCTCACTCGACTATAAAGCCTAAGGTCTAACTTCACTTGGAGTTCGAACAAGTCCTCACTCGATCATATAATACCAAGGGCTATCTTAATACGAGTTCGAGCAAACTCTCATTCTAGGACTATCTATAAAGCCTAAGGGCTAACTTTACTTTGAGTTTGAGCAAATTCTAACTAGACTATAAAGCCTGGAGGCAAACTTCACTTCGAGTTCGAGCAAATCCTTACTCGATCATAAAAGCCCAAGGGCTATCAGAATCCGAGTTCGAGAAAATCCTTATTCGATCATAAAAGCCCAAGGGCTATCTAAATCCGAGTTCGAGAAAACTCTCACTCAGGGACTATTTATAAATCCTAAAGGTTTACTGTCACGACCCCCAACCCCGGTCGTGATGGCGCTCAACACACTGCTAGCCAAGCCTGACCAATTAACAACCTTAAACCAATTCTTATACAGTTCATTATTGACTAACATAGATAAATTGCCAAGTTATAATACTAGAAGTCCGAAATAAGAGTTAAACATGCGGAATTCCAAATAATAATCCTTCTACATAGCCCGAAAGATCCAGTGTCACAAGTCTGAGCCTCTAATACAGGTTTACCAATCTAATACATGTCACTCTAGGGGAATACGAGGTAAAACAAAGGGTAGAAGGGAGAGATCAGGGCTGCGAACGCCATGCAGCTACCTCGATGCTCCCAGATATGCGCTGCTCAACAGAGAATCCTCACTCAGCCTCAGATGCACCTGGATCTGCATGCAAGGTGCAGGGAGTAATGTGAGTACTCCGACCCAGTGAGTAATAAGCATAAATAATGACTGAGAATAAGAAATCATGGAAAACACAAAGTAATCTATAATGTGGCAGTTAAAAACAAGTCGAATGAAGTCAATAAAATAATAAAATCGAAATGTAGAAATGCTACAACAATTAAGCAACTAAGTGACAGATATAGAAAGAAAAATCAACACATAGTATAGTACCCTCTAGTACCCGCTGTGGCGTGCAACCCGATCCACTTATTTATCATCGACGGTGCTCACTGGGGGTGTGCAGACTCCGGAAGGGGCCCCTTACGGCCCAAGTGCAATAACAAGCCATCTCGTGGCATTAACTAGGCCCTCGGCCTCATATCAATATCAAGATAATACTGCTGCGGTGTGTAGCCCGATCCCATACTCAGTCCAAAAATCACATAAGCCCTTGGGCCATAATAAATAGTAGTTCTCAGCCCAAAACATCGTTAGAAATATAATTTAAGTTTCAAATCTGAGTAAAAGTGGCTTAGTTTGTAAAACAGTGTTAAACAATAGGACTAAGTTCAACCAATATATCAAAATAGTAAGAAAACAGTGATAGCAACCCCCGAAGGGTTCAAATAGTTGGCACGAAGCCCAATTATGACAGTCAGTCCAAATAATAATGATATCAAATAAGCTTCAATCAATTACGCGGTAAATACATCCCTCAGGACGGACCAAGTCCCAAGCCCCAATAGTAAATGAACCCGCGCTCGTCATCAAGCACGTGTCTCACCTCAATATAGCGCTACGATGTGCAAATCCGGGGTTTCAAACCCTCAGGACATCATTTACATTCATTACTCACCTCAAACCGGCCAAAACTCTAGCTCGATATGCCCTAGCCTCTCAAATCGGCCTCCTCGCGCATCGAATCTGACCAAAAACACAACGAATACGTTACAATAGGCTAAGGAAACATAACCCAAGCAAAAACAATCGAAAAAAATAAAAAATCCCGAATTTGGCAAAACCCGAGCCTCGGGCCCACTTCTCAAAACTCAAAATTTTTTATATCATTAGACTCTTTATCTCCCCACAAGTTCATACATATCAAAAACACAAGAATCGGAGTTCAATTGACCCTTCAATTCCTCAATTTTTGCTCTCTTAGTTCAAGCCCTAAACCACCATTTTAAGTCCATTAATTCCTTAAATTTTTCAGTCCTAATTCATGAAATAACACCATAGAATCGTGTTTTAGGTCCAAAACCCTTACCTTATCGAAGCTCCTTGAATTCCCCCTCCAAAGTCGCCCAAAAATCACCAAGTCCGAAGTTAAAATGAATAAACCCTTCAAAATTCGCGAAGAAGAAGCTTAAATACTTCTGCCCAGTCATAACCGCATCTGCGGTCAAATCACCGCTTCTGCGGAAATTCATCCGCATTTGCGGATTTCACTTAAATCCCCCTAGCTGCATCTGCGGTCAAATAACCGCATCTGCGGCTCTGCAGGTACGACTCTTCTTCCGCATATGTGGTTCCAGGCCCCCTTACAGCCTTTCCGCTTCTGTGACCATAAACCACGCACCTGCTGTTCCCCAGCCGCAGGTGCGAAAATACCAGCAATAGCAAAAATTTGAAATTGCACAATTCCAAAACTCTTCTCGTTAGCCATTCAAAATCACCACGTGGCCCCCGAGACCTCAACCAAAAGCACCAATACATCCTAGAACATCATTCAAACTTGTCCCAATCATCAAAACACCTCAAACAACACCAAAACCATCCAATTACATCGAATTCAAGCCTAAGTTCTTCTAAAACTTCCGAAATACGCATTTGATAAAATACCCAACCAAATCACCTCCGAATAGCCTGAAATTTTGCACACATATCCCAAGTCTCATAACAAAGCTACAACAACTCTCCGAATTCCATTCCGACCCTCGAATCAAAATCTCACCTATCAACAGAAAATCGCCAAAATACTAACTTTGCCAATTCAAGCCTAATTCTACATCGGACCTCTAAAACCACTTCCGATCACACTCCTAAGTCACAAATCATCCCCCAAAGCTAACTGAACCATCAAAAATTATATCCGAGCCCTCTAACACATAAGTCAACATCCAGTTAACTTTTCCAAACCAAGCCTTCCTTTAAGAGACTAAGTATCTCATTTCCTACCAAAACCACTCCAAACCAACTCGAACGCATAAGGCACAAACAATGAATCATAAAGAAGCGGAAAATAAGGAAAACAGAGCGGTAACTCATGTGATGACTGTCACACCTCCTTTTTCACTACACCCGCAAGGGCGTAAAGGAGTTTTTCCACTTAAAGGACAATCGAAATGGGATTCGTTATTTATTAAGATTCAGAGTCGCCACTTGGGAGATTAATGGTGTCCCAAGTCACCGATTGAATCCCGAACCGAGGAAATTATGA
>MU695442.1:34751-46135 GCA_026770625.1 Nicotiana glauca
TTTGTTTTATACTTATTTCATTTAATTCATTATATCTATCTCATGCATATTTAATGGTGACTATTTGAAATAATGCATGTTAACAACCATCAGACCTATCTACGAGTTCAAACTACAAGTCACTTCAGGATAATCATAAGAGGGGTGCATGCTCATTTGGTTTAACATGAAGTTCAGACTATTGTAACCTGTTGTTAACTAGTATTCAAATAAACACACCCAAACTGGAATGAATTATGCAAACGCTATTCACACAGCTTACTTTCAAAACTAGAAGTTCAAACCCCATTCAAGATATATACTCAGAATACTTCCTAGTGTTACTCGTTTAAACCACAAACTAAACCAACTACAAACTAAATCATATCCAGGTTAACAGTTCATAAATAAAGTCCCAAATTTACATACAACTCAACATTCACTATATATAATCAGATACATTCAATATCTGTCTAGCTATATTAAGGTGTGATGTCCAGCAAGCAGATTTCAGAATCGACAAACAACCATTTTATTCCATTTCTGAACTCGGAGTTACAGCAAGGATTCGAACATGTACCTGGAATATAAGGAAAAGAGTAGAAGCAGGAAATCAGCAACAAGAACAAGCAAAAATTCGATCAACAGCCCAGCAACTTGGTTCACAATCCAGAATAAGTTTGAAATCAAGCAGAATCAGAAGAATCAACTACAAACCACTTGAATATACCTAGATATACTCGAAAACACACCAGAATACTTCAGTAGATCAAAACTCAACTAAAACCACCCTAAATCTACTCGAAATTATTTCAAATGACCTCTGAACCTCAAACACCAAACTTAGAACTATGAAAGCTGAAATTAAACTGAAACTTTCAATGAAACAGTGACTATTTTTGGTTTTTCTACTGATTTTCTATTGTTTTTGGAAATTTGAATGTTTGAATTTCAAATCTAGATTTGAAAATTAGAGAGAGCTTTTGGGGGGAATTTTGGAGGCTGAAAAACTTGTGGAATTTTTCAGGGGTGTCTAACTTGTGAAACAAGGCAAAGGCATTGCCCTTTTATAGGCACCAAATAGGGTGAACAATCAAGTTTTAGTTTTGCATTTTAGTCCCTATGTTATTTTCAATTCAGTCCTCCAGTTTTTTATTTGTGTCACAAGTCACTATCCTAAGTCTAATAAAATATGACCTGAGCCTTATTCTAGAAAGATCTAGGAAATTCTGCAGTATTCTATCCTACTATCAAAAAGCCTAAAATACCCCTGAACGACCCTGCAATTACCAACTATGTAAACTTGATCCTTTTTACCTAAGTTAAAATCTAACTATAGTTGAATATTAAAACTGCACCAAACTACTAATTAATCCTAAATCATACTTCACCAAATGCAATTAACAATCAACATTAGAATAGGTTAATTGACAGACTAATCACAGAATCATCAGATAAGAAAGATGAAACAAAACAGAAAAAGAGAGACCAAAATAAACAGGCATCAAAACGAGCATCACACATGAATTTAACTGAAATTAAAGCTACTGAATTTAAACGACATCACAGTATGATCAATTATAGAAGAAAATTTATCCGACTAATCAATTAAACCAATAGTAAATTAGGACCTTGACCCTATTATGAACCAAAAAATTGAAATAGAGATTAAACTAATACAACAGGACTCAAATCACATACAAGCGTGCAGTCAGAATCAATTACGAACAAAACCTCAAGGAATCAAACAATTTGAACGAAAAGAAGAAANATGCACTTTGAACATTTTAGGGTTTTGGCCAGAAAAATTAAAATGGATATTTAGGAAATTCTGTCCAGATTCGAGGGAAGGTGGTTATGGATTTGGGTTGAGGGAAGTCAAGGGAGTCATTGGTGTGAGTTTGGAGCGGTTTGGAAGAGGTGGCGTCGTGGCCGGAAAATTTTGAATGAATATTCGATGAGTTCCAGTAGAGTTTGAAAGAAAAGACCAGTGGATTCAAGTAGAGGAGGAGAAGGGGAATCTATGGTGCATTTTTTGGGCGGATTGGCGGTGGTGGCGTTCGCCGGCGGCGGCAGCTCCGGCAGAGATACGGTGGTGGAGGCGGAGAGGGACAGGGGTACGAGGAGGATAATGTTTGTCTTAGGGTTACTGAAGATATTTGGACAATTTTCTTTAATAGAGATAGAGCCTGGACCGTTGGATCAGGGAAATGGAGGGCTCAGATTTAACAACGTGAAACGACGTCGTTTGGACATTAAGGGGTTGGACCGGGCAGGGCAATTGGGTTTGGGTTGGTGTGGGCGGGTAAACGACTTGGGCCAAGCGGAAATAATGTAAAAATGGCCCAAATTTACTTTCCAATTAAGGCCACACATTTTTTTTAATTGTTTTCCCTTTTATTTCTTTTTTCTAAATTTTCCTTATAATTTTTTTCTTTTATTTTTCAATGTTTTCATTTGTGTTTGTTTTTACTGATTTTATAAAAATGCAAAAATTAAAACAAAGACCTGATATAATTCAAAGTTAAACTATTTAACTCCTAAATTATTTAAAACTATCCCATGACGAATTCACAATTAAAATAATTAAAATGCAAAAGTGAACTATTTTGTCATTTTCTTTATATGTGAACAATTTTAACTACTAATTGACACTAAAATATGAAATTAAACCTAAATGCCAATGTATTTTTGTATTTTCCATATGAATTAAAATGCATAAATAAAATACAATAATTACCAAAAATGCCACAACATTCACAAAAAATTATAAAATACTAAAGAAATTGTTTTGTTTGAAATTTTGGGAATTATTGCTTAGGGCAAAAATCACGTGCTCACAGCTGCCCCTCGGAAACACGAAGAGTTTTCGTGCAAAGACAAGTGAGCGGAAACGAGCGATTTTTGCCCATTCACGTATTCCGTGTGAAGCATATTGAAAGAGTTGACCGCACCCTGCTTCAGAGGTTGCCTACATATCCTGGGCTAAACAGGAATCAGGTCTGTGTAGTTCGGGAATGTTTGGTAGCTGGGACTACCAGGAGCTGTGATCTCATTGTTGTTGCTGCTGCTATTGCTTGTTGACCTCCTTATTACACCGTGGTAAAACAAAAGAAGCTAGCCTAAGCTATTATCTATGAGTTACAAATAAACCTATCTATGTCTTCAAACTTGCTCTTGTGTTGCCTTGAGCTTGTATCTTGTATTCTTCCGATGGGATCCTTGTTGTTGCCTTGAATTATGATTGGCGATGTTTTTCCATTCCTTCGAATGATGCTTGATTGCTGCAATTTAAAATATGTGCCTCTATTCTCCAGGCGGGCTCCTGGTTGCTGACGCTTGAAAAATATTCCCTTGTTCTCCAGGTGGGCTCCTGACTGCGATGCTTGAAAAGTATTCCCTTGTTCTCCAGGTGGGCTCCTGATTACTGAACTTTGAAAAGTATTCCCTTGTTCTCTAGGTGGGCTCCTGACTGCTGAACTTGAAAAGTATTCCGTTGTTCTCCAGGTGGGCTCCTGATTGCAACAAAACAGACAAAACAAAGAAAATTTTCTACCCCAGTTTGATAACTGGGTTCGTTATGTTACCAAATATTAAAACTTGAAAAATAAAATGTGCATTATACTTCCCTTGTTTTTCAGGTGGGTGCCTGACCGCTGAAACTTGAGATGTATTCCCTTGTTCTCCAGGTAGGCTCCTGATTGCTGAACTTGAAAAGTATTCCCTTGTTCTCCAGGTGGGCTCCCGATTGCAACAAAACAGACGAAACAAAGAAAATTTTCTGCCCCAGTTTGGTAACTAGGTACAACATGTTATCAAATATTAAAAATTAAAGGCTAAAATTGAATTGTACTTCCCTTATTTTCCAGGTGGGCGCCTAACTGCTGAAGCTTGAAAAGTATTCCCTTGTTCTCCAGGTGGGCACCTGCTTGCAATGCTTGAAAAGTATTCCCTTGTTCTCCAGGTGGGCTCTTGACTGCTGAACTTGAAAAGTATTCCCTTGTTCTCCAGGTGGGCTCCTGATTGAAACAAAATAAACAAACAAAGAAAATTTTCTGCCCCAGTTTGGTAACTGGGTACAACATGTTATCAGATATTAAAAATTATAGGCTAAAATTTGAATTGCACTTCCCTTGTTCTCCAGGTAGGCGCCTAACTGCTGAAGCTTGAAAAGTATTCCCTTGTTCTCCAGGTGGGCTCCCGACTGCAACAAAATAAACAAACAAAGAAAATTTTCTGCCCCAGTTTGGTGGTTGGGCACATGGGTGAGTGTTAAACTGAATTATTCTACGAACTATTTATAAGAATTTGAAAGCTAAGTCCTATTATCCAGGGAGGTCCTGACAACTCCTAACAATTATGAACCTAAGTTATACCTTCTAAAAGCATTACTCCCACTATATTTGTTATCTAAAAGGTCTTAAACTACTTTCCATTATCCAGGAGGGTCCTGATAACTTTTAGTTAAAAGGCGGTTTTAACCTAAGCTATATCTATTGCAAATACGGCTTCTACCACATCTTGTTATCTAAATAAACTTTAAAACTACATCCCATTATCTAGGAGGGTCCTGAAAACTCCTAATTGAATCCCATCTTACACATGAAAACTTTGAAACCAACTTATGCTCTTTTGGGGTACATTTATGCTAAATTATGCTACTTATGATTGTTTTGAAATTTAAACTAAATCCCATTGTCCAGGAGGGTCCTGAGAACTCTTAATTGGATCCTACTTCAAACATGCAAACTTTGAAACCAACTTATATTCCTTAGGGTACATTTATGCTAAATTATTCTACTCATGATTATTTTAAAATTTAAACTAGGTCCCATTTTCCAGGAGGGTCCTGAAAACTCCTAATTGAATCCTATCTTAAACATGCAAACTTTGGAACCAACTTAAATTCCTTTGGGGTACATTTATGCTAAATTATGCTACTCATGATTGTTTTGGAATTTAAACTAAGTCCCATTTTCCAGGAGGGTCCTGAGAATTTATGGTCAAACCTGTTTGGTGCTTGCTTTTTCCTTAAGGAGGGTTTCTCCGAAACCAACGAAATTTCTGCCCCTGTTTCAATCAAAAAAATCTTGTCAGTTTAAAATGTTGTGGTTGGTTTGTGGCCTTGACTTTGAGGGCGATTGCTCCTTCATTTCCCACGATAACTGATTTCCACTTGAAGACCTTGCCTGTTTATTGACTACCCACTTTCTCTGTCATCCGTATCACTGAAAATACCCTTCCTCCGTTTCATTGTTCATGAATTGATTTGTATCAAACCTTTCGTGTTTCACCGAAAATACCTTTGACCCGTTCACCTAACTCCCTCCATTTGTTGCATTGTTCCTGAATTGATACGTACCAAACCCTTGTACTTCACACGAATCCCAAAGCACGTCAATTACCACCCACTCAAGATGTATGTTGTTCTTTCTTGACTTAAACCCTTGGTCCAGTCCTTGAGGTCTACAGTTCCCCCATTTGCTATGATAACTTTGACTTCTGCTTGGAAGGTCTTGCTTGTCATTGGTTTAACACCCTTTGTCAATCCTATCACAGGAAATACCTTTGATCTGTTCGACCTAACCCTTCATTTGTTGCGTCGTTCATGAATTGACATATACCAAGCCTTTGCATTTCACAAGGATCCCAAAGCATGATGATTATTACCAACCCAGTGCGCTTGGTGTTCTTTCCTGACTTATGCCACTTTGATGTGATAGCCAAGTCTTGTCTTGTGTAATCGGAAAGCTGGTGGCAGATTTTGAAGTTATTTCTCACTTGTTTTGACCACACAGACTCAGGAAGAGGAGGTAAACAAGACAAAAGGAACAGAGTAAAGGATAATTGAAAGAGATGATTCCTAACAAGAAAACTACAAAGTAGAAACCTAACGGATGTGGATACCGACTCTAACGACCTTGACATGCACCTGCAGCCTATTCTATTTAGCAAATCTGATGTTCAGCTCTTGTTGTACCTTTTTGCCGTGAAACTGGGCTTCAATGCTCCGCTTACCCGATCTGATTCACAATCCTTATTCGACTTGTAGTGCCCGAAGGGTTTTCACCATAAAGCCTCTCTCATTTTGATTTTTCTCTCAACTCACCGCCGTCTTATGGTGCCCATAAAGGTTTTCACCGATAAGACTCTCTCATTTTGATCTCTCTCAGATTTTATCGCCTTGGGGGTACCCGTGAGGGTTTCCATCAACTAGACTCTCTCATTCTTCATTTCCTTCATTTGGACTGGAGTGTTGCCCCTGATATGATTCACATTTACTTGCTTGACTCGGCATTTTTGAAGACTGATCGGAAGGTCTTTCTTTGGACTATAATGTGGGCTTTTGGATAAGGTTAGAAGGAAAGGGTATCAAAGGCTCAAAGAAATTCAACATGGGTGCAAAATTACAACTTTCGAAATCAGATTTCTCCCAACAACCACAACTTCTGCCCCAGTTTCATTCTTAGGGCCTTTGGACTTTTGTTTTGGTGTGATTGAACCTCAGAGAGAGGCTGCCTACGTACCCTTTCGGGATCAAGTCAAACGTAGTTCAGGCGACTACATTTGTTGTTGCGATCTTTCCTTTCTTCCACTTTTCCTTTTCTTTCTTTTCATTTCTTTTCTTTTCCTTTCTCTTTTCTTTTCTTTTCTTTTCTTTTCTTTCCTTTTTCTTCTTTTTTCTTTTCTTTTCTTGTTTTCTTTCTTTCTTTTCTTTTCTTTTCTTTTCTCTTTTCTTCTCTTTTCATTTTTCTTTTTTCTTTTCTTTCTCCTGTTTTTCTCTTGTTTCTCCACTTACTTTCCTTGCTCGGGCTTACGAGTTTTATTATTGATTCCGAAAGAGGGGTATGCAAGAAAATAACCGAGGCTCAAAGGGGTAACAAAGGGTAAAGTGTTTGGATAGCATAACAAAATGCCTTCGTCATTCCAATCTCCAAAACATGCCAAGTATAAACTACACAATTAAACAAGCTGAGGAAAACATATGTAACATCTTTTGATTGCACCGGGATTAACAACCATATTCACATATTTTCCTTCCATATTTGTCAATTAACCGGCGCCATTGGGCAACAAACGCGGTACCACGAATGATCCATGTAGACTTGGGGCAAACTTGCCTTTGGCTTCAAACCGATGTGGCATGATGCATTTCAACAGTATATCTTTATGTTCTATCTACCCCAGTTTCACTTGATTCGGGCTTGACGTGATCTCAAGATGCTCTTACTTATTTCCCACGAATGTCCTTACATTTTCAACATTGTTACATTGCTGACTTTTAAAAACCAGGCTGAGAATTATGCGTGCATGTCATGTCACTAGAACCAGCATGAAAAGAATTGTAAGAGGAGAAGGGAACTACATAAAATGACTAGAAATGGCGGGAAATAGAGAATTGCATTAGACTGATGATGAAAGGGTTTACACAAACGGAACAAGAAAACTAGACTAGAGTTACAAACTTAGACAGCACTACACTAGCTACTACGACTAAACAAAGCAAAGCGAGAAGATAGAAGGGTTTGAGTCACAAGACAATGTCCGAATCATAACCCTGAAAATAATCCGGACAACATAAATGACAACAAATTAAACCACCAAAGCTCCACTCTAGATAACTAGGAAATGGAGCGTCTTTCCAATCACCGAGCTCGGTATCTTAGCCACTGGATTGCGCATCAAAATTGCTGGGGCCTTCATTCGCCGGGTTTCCGAGAGGATTCTTATACTTCCTGTCGCCATGGATATTCCCCACAAAATGTGCACCATCATGTGCAGGTAAAGGATTCTGTGCAATGTTCTGGGTGGCACTGTCTTGGATCGCAATTACCCCTTCCTGAATTATTCTCTCTATCTCCCTTTTAAAATCCCGGCAACTTCCGACATTGTGCCCCTGGGCATTGGAATGGTATTCACACCTTTTAGAAGGGTCAAAGCTTCTTGCACGCTTGTCCACATAATTCGGAGGACTAGGTGTGATCAGGTTATAATGCTTTAATCTCTCAAACAAACTTGCACAGGTTTCTCCTATTGGTGTAAAATTATTTTTCAGCCTTGTTTCCTACATCCTTGGCTTGAGTGTCGGTTATAGGGTACTTGGAAATTTTTTGGAGGCTGGTGGGGACCTTGAGGAACTCGTACTCGCCTTTTGGCGTGACCAGTGGTTGGACAGATGGCCGGATACTGTTCGGAGGATAATGCTGAGGTAGATTATGCGGAATTTGGGGATGCTCCTGAGGTCGGTATTGAGGCCAAAAGCATTTACCAAGAACGACTACTAGACCCTGTCGTCGGTGGGACTTAGCAACACCTTTTCTGTCAATGGAAGGACTATCCCGAACGACTTGTTCGTTCCATCTGAGCCAAAATTCCCTAAAGCTTTCCTTCGGTTTCTTTTCCATCTGAGATAAGGAGGAGTGGTCTGGGACGACGTCTATACTATTCTGAAAGTGCTGCAAAAAATCTTGAGCCATGTCACCCATTGTATGCCACTTCTCGACATCTTGATGATTATGCCATTCCCAAGCTGCGCCACTTAGACTTTGGCTGAAGTACGCCATCAGTAATTCATCCTTCCCACTGACCCCTCTCATTTTGCTGCAGAATCCCCTCATGTGGGCAATCGGGTCACCATGACCGTCATACAGATCGAATTTTGGCATTTTGAACCCTGCGGGTAACTGAACATCCGGGAATAGACACAAATCTTTATAGGCCACACTGACTTGGCCACCCAACCCTTTCATGTTCCTGAAGGACTGCTCCAGGCTTTTTACTTTCCGAATCATCTCTTCCTGCTCCGGGTTTTTAAGCGACTTTTCAGTTTTCACTAGGAGCTCGAAGCGAGGGGTGTAAAAATATAGCTCAGGCACTTTAAAAGTAGGCTCACGAGGATAGCACTGACTGTCGTGAGCTTGAAACAATGGCTCACTGGAAGATCTTTGCAATGTGGCAGGTGGAGGCGCCACAAAGACAGGGGTAATTGATGGAGGAGGGTTTTGTTTGGGTGGTGGAGCCTGGGGAGGATAGGAGGTGGTGCTATAACTTTGTTGGTGGAAAGGGAAACGTGCAGATGCATGCACAAGATAAAGCTCCTGAGACTGAGCCAAAGGTGGGATATATGCTGGATTGGTAGGATATACTGGCGCTGGCTGACCTTTAGCCCAGGCATGATGCATCTCGGCCATCTGCTGCCTCAACTTATACATCTCTTCCTTCATTGCTTTAACATCTACCACTTCCACCTCTTTTGATGGGTCCACGTACTGGTATCTGATTCTTGGCCTGTCATGTTTATTTCGGTTTTTTGCCCGGGTGTTGTAAGAATGGGTTGCTAGGATGCCATGGCTTTTGTCCTTGTGTTGTAAAAATGAGTTACCACTCTGAAACCACAAACCAACCTCCTTTCTGGAATGACACGACAAAATGAAACCATCATGTTAGCGTTAGGGCATTTAACATATTGGTACCCGCACATTTGGGGAGTGAATGCACCTAAGCAGTTAACAGTTCCTATTATGCTTTTGATCAGCCGCATGCGTCATCCCGGCCTTTTCCTTATTTCCAATTGCAAACTTTCTCTTCCTCTGTTTTTCTTCTTTTTTTTTCCACTCTTGCCTTTGTCTTCTCTTGTTCCTATTTTCTCCTTTCTTGATTTTTCTTTTCTTTCTTTTTGTTTTTCCGCTATTTTCTTTTCTTTTTTGCCCTTTTTGCGGTTTTGCCTCTCTTTTTTCTTTCTTTTTTTTTCTTTTTTTTTCTTTTTCTTTTGGTTATGGTCGAATCCTATGTAGATTGCCTACGTATCATGACCTCGCATGAATCAGACTGAGCGTAGTTCTTGCAAATTATATGCAAAATAATGAGATAATTTTTGGGATTTGTCAATTTTCATAACTAACAACCGCGATTACGAAAGCTACTAGACTATTTGTTTTCTTTTCTTTTTTTCAGAAGCAAAATACTCAAAAACAAAATACAGACTCGATTAACTGGGAATACATCAAAACTTCAAGCCCTGGGGCCCACGGGGTATCACTCGGCATCGCCATGGGCCTGTGCAAGACTGAGAAAATTTCTCGGCTTTGCAAACCGTTTTAAAAACGACTCAGGGTGACTGTTCTTGCAAAAACAGCCTTCCGACGCCCTTTTGGGGACACTCGGCTTATTTTTAAACAAGAATGACGTCACTCAACTTATTGGATAAAATTAAACTTTTAGTTTTTTTGGCTATTTTTGCAAAAGGGGTGGTTGGACCCGATGAGGGTTGCCTACGTATCTCACATCCAGTGAGAATCAAACCAGCATAGTTCGGGTAAATTAACGAACTATTCTAAAACAAGACTCTTTTTTCATTTTCATTTTTTTGCCATTTCAAACTATTTTCCTTTTCTATTTTTGAAAACAAGATAAAATAACGACTATTTTTTTCCTTTTCATTTTCAACAAACAATAAAACAACCTATTTTTCCCAAATAAAATAAAGACTCTTTTTCTTTTTATTTTCTGCGAACAATTTCCAAAAATAAAGATTCTTTTTCTATTTTTCCTTTGCTTTTAGTAAAACAAACTATTAAAAACAAAACATTTTCATTTTTTATTTTTTCGAAATTTCGGCAGAGTTTCGACAGCATTTGGGCATCGATTTTTCTAAAACTAAATAATTAATTCTTTATACTACTATTTCTCTTTTTTTTCTTTTTTTCTTGATTCTCGATGTTCAAAAGCCGGTCAACATGCGGGCCTGAGACAAAATAAATGTACATGCAACACGTAAAATGCATCATGGTGGTCTTTTCATATCCGGTTACCTGTCCTAGACGGATCCAACCCCTATGTTGAGTCCCCTAAGTCATATGCACGTGATGCAAATAAACGCTCCTGCTAGGGATCCGGCATGGAGTCAAGTTATTCTAGGTTCAAGACCTGGGTACATGTTCTAGACTGTATACCCGAGCGGACAACTCGAGTCGAGGAGAGGGCTACGTATCGGGAACCAAAAGGCCATCCGGCTTAGTAACTTTTCCGGCCTCTTTCTTATTTCAAGGTATTGACACTAACAGAAGAGGGGGTCTCAACCAGTAAGCACATCCCCGGAGGTGAGAAGAGAAGGGTTTCGGCACAGTTTATATATAGTTCAGATAATATCAAAGCGGTAAACATTTAGCACATTAAGCATGAAACATGTAGAAAAATCATATATAACCAAATACAAAAATTTATCTAAGCTCGAATTTTGAACCCTGAACAAAATGTTCTGGGTTCTTTTCCCCAGCAGAGTCGCCAGAGCTGTCACACCTCCTTTTTCACTACACATGCAAGGGCGTAAAGGAGTTTTTCCACTTAAAGGACAATCGAAACGGGATTCTTTATTTATTAAGATTTAGAGTCGCCACTTGGGAGAT
>MU695442.1:46918-63295 GCA_026770625.1 Nicotiana glauca
TCAAGCAGAATCAGAAGAATCAACTACAAACCACTTGAATGCACCCAGATATACTCGAAAACACACCAGAATACTTCAGTAGATCAAAACTCAACTAAAAACACCCTGAATCTACTCGAAATTATTCCAAATGACCTCTGAACCTCAAACACCAAACTTAGAACTATGAAAGCTGAAATTAAACTGAAACTTTCAATGAAACAGTGACTATTTTTGGTTTTTCTTCTGATTTTCTATTGTTTTTGGATTTTTGAATATTTGAATTTCAAATCTAGATCTGAAAATTAGAGAGAGCTTTTGGGGCGAATTTTGGAGGCTGAAAAACTTGTGGAATTTTTCAGGGGTGTCTAACTTGTGAAACAAGGCAAAGGCATTGCCCTTTTATAGGCACCAAATAGGGTGAACAATCAGGTTTTAGTTTTGCATTTTAGTCCCTATGTTATTTTCAATTCAGTCCTCCAGGTTTTTACTTGTGTCACAAGTCACTATCCTAAGTCTAATAAAATCAGAACCGAGCCTTATTCTAGAAAGATCTGGGAAATTCTGCAGTATTCTATCCTACTGTCAAAAAGCCTAAAATACCCCTGAACAACCCTGCAATTACCAACTATGTAAACTTCATCCTTTTTACCTAAGTTAAAATCTAACTATAGTTTAATATTAAAACTGCACCAAACTATTAATTAATCCTAAATCATACTTCACCAAATGCAATTAACAATCAACATTAGAATAGGCTAATTAACACCCTAATCATAGAATCATCAGATAAGAAAGATTAAACAAAACAGAAAAAGAGAGACCAAAATAAACAGGCATCAAAACAAGCATCACACATGAATTTAACTGAAATTAAAGCTACTGAATTTAAACGACATCACAGTATGATCAATTATAGAAGAAAATTTATCCGACTAATCAATTAAACCAACAGTAAATTAGGACCTAGACCCTATTATGAACCAAGAAATTGAAATAGAGATTAAACTAATACAACAAGACTCAAATCACATACAAGCGTGCAGTCAGAATCAATTACGAAAAAACCTCAAGGAATCAAACAATTTGAACGGAAAGAAGAAAAGAAAGAATCATTAACCAACTCATAGACATAAAATCAGAACATTAAGAAAAACTCACTGATGAACGAAAACTCGGGCCAGTCGCATTATATCCAAATTCGACCATTCCTAGGTTCGTTTAAGCTCTATTGGTGACCAATTCCTTACGAATGAGGCCCAGGGACCCTTTGGCGTCAATTGCATGCACTTTGAGCATTTTAGGGTTTTGGCCGGAAAAATTAAAATGGATATTTGGGCAATTCCGGCCAAATTCGAGGGAAGGTGATTATGGATCTGGGTTGAGGGAAGTCAGGGGAGTTGTTGGTGTGAGTTTGGAAGAAGTGGCGTCGTGGCCGGAAAATTTTGAATGAATATTCGACGAGTTCCAGTAGAGTTTGAAAGAAAAGGCCAATGGATTCAAGTAGAGGAGGAGAAGGGGAATCTGTAGTGTATTTTTTGGGCGGATTGGCGGTGGTGGCGTTCGCCGGCGGCGGCGGCTCCGGCAGAGATATGGTGGTGGAGGCGGAGAGGGACAGGGGTACGAGGAGGATAATGTTGGTCTTAGGGTTACTGAAGATATTTGGACAATTTTATTTAGTATAGAGATAGAGCCTGGACCGTTGGATCAGGGAAATGTATGGCTCAGATTTAACGACGTGAAACAACGTCGTTTGGACATTAAGGGGCTGGACCGGGCAGGGCAATTGGGTTTGGGTTGGTGTGGGCGGGTAAACGACTTGGGCCAGGCGGAAATAATGCAAAAATGGCCCAAATTTACTTTCCAATTGAGGCCACACATTTTTTTTAATGGTTTTCCCTTTTATTTCTTTTTTCTGAATTTTCCTTGTAATTTTCTTCTTTTATTTTTCAATGTTTTCATTTGTGTTTGTTTTTACTGATTTTATAAAAATGCAAAAAATAAAACAAAGACCTAATATAATTCAAAGTTAAACTATTTAACTCCTAAATTATTTAAAACTATCCCATGACGAATTCACAATTAAAACAATTAAAATGCAAAAGTGAACTATTTTTGTCATTTTCTTTATACGTGAACAATTTTAACTACTAATTGACACTAAAATATAAAATTAAACCTAAATGCCAATGTATTTTTGTATTTTTCATATGAATTAAAATGCACAAATAAAATGCAACAATTACCAAAAAAGACACAAAATTCACAAAAAAATAAATAATAAAGAAATTATTTTGTTTGAAATTTTGGGAATTATTGCTTAGGGCAAAAATCACGTGCTCACAATGACGGGTCGGGTCGTCACATCCTCCCCAACTTAAACAAATGCTCGTCCTCGAGCGAGTCAAGAAACATACCCGAAGTCTCAAACAGGTGAGGATATCTGCTCCGCATCTACCGCTCGCTCTCCTAGGTAGCCTCCTCCATAGGTCGACCTCTCCACTGCACCTTCATGAAGATATATCCTTCGACCTCAACCTTCGAACTTGACGACCCAAAATAGCCACTGGCTCCACATCAAAGGTCAAATCATCATCCAACTAAACCGTGCTGAAGTCCAAAACATGAGATGGGTCCCCACCATACTTTTGGAGCATAGAAACATGAAATACCGGATGCACACTCGACATGCTGGGTGGCAAGGCAAGCATATAAGCCACCTCTCCAATCCTCCTAAGTACCTCAAAAGGTCCAATGAACTGCGGACTCAACTTCCCTTTTTTTCCAAATCTCATAACACCCTTCATGGGTGAAACCTTCAACAAAACTTTCTCGCCAACCATATAGGACACATCTCGAACCTTCCGGTCCGCATAACTCTTCTGACGCGACTGTGCTGTATGAAGTCTCTCCTAAATCACCTTCACCTTCTCTAAGGCATCCTGAACCAAATCTGTCCCCCATAGCCTAGCTTCGCCGGGCTCAAACCAACCAATTGGAGATCTACATTGTCTCCCATACAAGGCCTCATACGGTGCCATCTGAATGCTGGACTGATAGCTGTTGTTGTAGGCAAACTCTGCAAGTGGCAAAAACTCATCCCATGAACCTCCAAAATCAATGACACAAGCACGCAATATGTCCTCCAATATCTGAATGGTACCTCGGACTGTCTGTGCGTCTGAGGATGAAACGTTGTGCTCAACTCCACCTGAGTACCTATCTCTCTCTGCACGACTCTCCAAAACTGCAAAGTAAACTGAGTACCTCTATCTGAGATGATAGAAACTGGGACACCATGCAACCGAACAATCTCCTGAATATAAATCCCTTCCATCCGCTCTGAAGCATAGGTAGTACACACGGGAATGAAGTGCTCGATCAACAATCACCCAAATAGAATCAAATCTATTCAAATATCGAGGAAGTCCAACAACAAAGTCCATAGTAATCCTCTCCCACTTCCACTCGGGAATACCCATCTGCTGAAGCAAGCCACCAGGTCTCTGATGCTCATATTTCACCTGCTGACAATTGAGACATCGAGCCACAAATCCCACAATATCTTTCTTCATTCTTCTCCACCAGTAGTGATGCCTCAAATCCTGATACATCTTCGCGGCACCCGGATGAATAGAATACCGCCAGCTATGGGCTTCTTCCAGAATCAACTCACTAAGCCCATCTACACTGGGCACACAGATCTGGCCCTGCATCCTCAACACACCATCATCACCATTGGTCACATCTCTGGCATCACCATGCTGAACTCTATCCTTAAGGACAAGCAAATGCGTATCATCATACCGGCGCCCTCTGATACAATCATATAAGGAAGACTGAGAAACCATACAAGCTAACAGCCGGCTGAGCTCCGAAATATCTAATATCACAAGCCGATTGGCCAAGGCCTGAACATCAACTGCAAATGGCCTCTCCTCAATTGGAATGTACGCCAAGCTCCCCATACTCACTGCCTTTCGACTCAAAGCATCGGCCACTATATTGGCCTTTCCCGAATGATACAGAATAGTAATATCATAATCCTTAAGCAACTCTAGCCACCTCCGCTGCCTCAAATTAAGGTCCTTTTGCTTGAACAAATGCTGAAGACTGCGATGATCAGTAAATACCTCACAAGATACGCCATACAAGTAGCGCCTCCAAATCTTCAATGCATGAACTATAGCATCTAACTCTAAATCATGAACAGGGTAGTTCTTCTCATGGGGCTTCAACTGATGAGAAGCATAAGCAATAACTCTACCCTTCTGCATCAATACATAACCAATCCCAACTCGCGAAGCATCAAAATCCACGGTATAGGAACCCGAAGCTGATGGCAAAACCAATACTGGAGCTGTGGTCAAAGCTGTCTTGAGCTTCTGAAAGCTCTCCTCGCACTAGTCCGACCATACAAATGGAGCACCCTTCTGAGTTAACTTGGTCAAGGGCGATGCAATAGAGGAAAAACCCTGAAAAAATCGATGATAATAACCCACCAAACTAAGTAAGCTATGAATCTCTGTGGCTGAGGACGGTCTAGGACAAATCTGAACTGCCTCGATCTTCTTTGGATCAACCTGAATACCCTCGCTGGACACCACATGTCCCAAGAAAGCCACTGAACTGAGCCAAAACCCACACTTGGAGAACTTTGCATAAAGCCTCTCCTCCCTCAATCTCTACAATACCACTCGCAAATGCTCCGCGTGCTCCTCGTGACTACGCGAGTATACCAGAATATCATCAATGAACACGATAACAAACGAATCCAGATAAGGCCGAAATACATTGTTCATCATATGCATGAAAGCTACTGAGGCATTGGTCATCCCGATAGACATGACAAGAAAATCATAGTGACCATATCTAGTCCCGAAAGCAGTCTTAGGAATATCTGAGCCTCTGATCTTCAAATGGTGATAGCCCGAACGGAGATCAATCTTAGAGAACACCCTTGCTCCCTGAAGCTAGTTGAATAAATTATCAATACGAGGTAGGAGATACTTGTTCTTCACTGTTACTTTGTTCAATCGCCTGTAGTCAATGCACATTCTCATGGTGCTATCCTTCTTCTTCACAAACAGAACCGGCGCACCCCATGGTGAGACACTCGGCCGAATGAACCCCTTATCTAGGAGTTCTTGAAGTTGCTCCTTCAATTCTTTCAACTCCGCTAGTTCCATATGATATGGCGGAATAGAGATTGGCTAAGTGCCCGGCACCAGATCAATACCAAAATCAATATCCCTGTCCGGTGGCATGCTCGGCAGGTCCACAGGAAATACATCAGGAAAATCCCTCACAACTGGAACAGAATCAATGTTAGGAGTCTGAGCTCCAACATCCCGCACAAAGGCTAAATATGACAGACAACCCTTTCCAACTATATGGTGGGCCTTCAAGAAAGATATCACTCTACTCGAAATATAATAAGTCACACCACGCCACTCGATCTGCGGTACACCCAGCATAGCCAAAGTGGCTATGTTAGCATGATATTCTAGAAGCGATGGCATCTGTCCTACCCGGAACACCTCAAATAACACCAAAATCATCCAATTACATCGAATTCAAGCCTAAGTTCTTCTAAAACTTCCGAAACACGCATTTGACAAAAAACCCAACCAAATCACCTCCGAATAACCTGAAATTTTGCACACATATCCCAAATCTCATAACAAAGCTACAACAACTCTCGGAATTCCATTCCGACCCTCGGATCAAAATCTCACCTATCAACCAAAAATTGCCAAAATACTAACTTTGCCAATTCAAGCCTAATTCTACACTGGACCTCTAAAACCACTTCCGATCACATTACTAAGTCACAAATCATCCCCAGAATCTAACCAAATCATTAAAAATCATATCTGAGCCCTCTAACACATAAGTCAACATCCGATTGACTTTTCCAAACTAAGCCTTCCTTTAAGAGACTAAGTGTCTCATTTCCTACCAAAACCACTCCAAACCAACTCGAACACATAAGGCACGGAGAATGAAGCATAAAGAAGCAGAAAATGGGAAAAACGGAGCAGTAACTCATGTGATGGCGGGTCGGGTCGTCACATTTACTTTACTTCGAGTTCGAGCAAATCCTTACGTGATTGGTAAGCCTAAGAGCTAATCAAACTCTAGTTCAGATGGTAATTTAGGGTCCATCAATCTCAGTCAAAAGATCAAATCCCCAAGTATGGATTTTTTCCAAGTGTCTCCCTTCGAGATTGACGCTAGGCATGCTCGGCGACCTCCTTTGCCCAAACCTGAGCAGTTTCCTTTTGTGGAACGATTTTAGATGTTTTTTCCATTTTGTTTTTGTGAGTAAAGAAGAATATAAATGAGAATATTTGGTGCTTAGAGAACAACAAGCAAAGGAACTCGGGCTCAATTCGTTTCTTGTCATTTTACTCCAAAAAACGAAGGGACTATATGTATACGGTTAAAATCAGGCTCACCTAATTTTATTGATTTATCGAGACCGATGTGTAGGATCGAAGATTGACCCGTAATAGATCAGATCGAGGCACGATGATAAGACACCGAGTTCAGATCTGAGGTACCTAGGAATATCAAAACCGATAATGATCAAGGTTGAGCAGGACAAACATCGAGCAAGACCAAAAGAAAAGGTGAGATATCCGTAACTGGTCAAAGGTCGTGGCAGAAATCTTGAAACAGATCAAATTAAGGGTAGTTGTTTAGTTAATCATGGGATTTTCTTCCATAATTGGAATAGTACCATAGATAGGATTCCTCTACTATTAAAAGAGGGCTCCAATTATTTGTAAAAGAGATTGTTCTAACGTATCAAAGCAATATAATGCTTTCTCTTGCTCATATTCTTGTTCATCAGCTTGTTATACTTCTAAAATGTTCTTGCGCCAATTAGTTCGAGGGTACTCAAGCTCAAGAGCTGAATTCCATTCAAACACTGGTTTGTTTTATCTTATTGTCAATTTCCATTATTGATCTTCATATTTATCAATTGGTATTAGGTGAAATCACGTATCCTTAAACCCATATTATAAATTTAATTGTTATTAAATTTGTAGGGTAAACACTGCCATATGATAAGTTCACAAGTAGCATTTTGTTCCTATTTTATCCCCCTCCCATGAACGATCTCATCTCTTCTTCGTCTCCAAATCCAACCACCTCTTCCTTCTTTTTCTTAGCTCTATTACTCCCTTTCTTACATGAGAGTTATCCTTAAGACATAATATAATACATATCAATATACTCCCTCCGTTCCAGTTTATGTGAACCTATTTATTTTTGGTCCGTTCTAAAAAGAATGACCCCTTTCTAAATTTGGAAATAATTTAGTTTAAACTTACAATTCTACTCTTAATGAGAAACTTTTATAACCACACAAATACTCAGGGTCCCTTTTTAACTTGTTTAGGACCAAAAATTCCAAAAGTCTTTATTTTTTTTTAAACTTCGTACCCAGTCAAACATGTTCACTTAAATTGGAACGGAGGGAGTAATATATAATTATCCTTTTTAGTTTATATTATTATGATGTTTTGTTGTAATACATTTTAAAATGTATGTGCGTTATTCTCTCCGTTTCAATTTAGATGACACATTTTAATTTCTTATTAGATTGTTAAAAAAAATGACATATTTCTATAATTGAAAATAGTTCAACTTTAAACTTTTCAATTTACCCTTAATAAGAAGTTTTTATAGCCACACAAATATCATGGTCCTACAAAAATTTTAAACAATAAGCTTTTAAAACCAATAGTTTCAAAAGTTTCCCTCTTTTCTCTTAAACTTCGTGTTGAGTCAAACTACCTTATCAAAATTGAATCGAGGGAGTAGTATATTTAAGAACTCTTTTAACTGTATTCTAACAACATGCTCTTACACAGAAATTGTTTGACTCGAAAGATAACAAATACTTTGCAAATGAATACAATCAAATTAAATCAAGGGTAAATCGTAATCGAAGATAATGAGACCTATAAATGTGAAATATATATCTTATTGCTTTTGATAGATTGAATATTCAAGATAGGAAGAGATAGAGAGAGAAAGCTTGTATTAGAAAAATAAATGATCCCCTTTACAACATTGGGATCCTCCTTTATATAACAGGAGAATCCCCTCAAAATAATAAAATAATACAGAGATAGGTCACGTGCTTTTGAGGAGACGACGAGACCTGAGGGCACGTTTTCACTCCGACATTCTGAGGTCGTACCCTCGCTTCGATTATTGCTTAGTCGTGGGTCGTTGCTACCGTAGTGGGCAGAATTTGACCCCATACAGTTAGTCCCTCTGTTCGTTGGTGACGTAACGAAGTGTGTCGCCGATGGACGGAACCATGCACCTTGTAATGGGAAAATCTTTACCATGTTTGGAGACGACGACGTGGAGGGGTGATCATTTGAATCTGTTGATATATTGGCTCGCAATCCCTTCCCAAAATGACGTCACCATATGCAGGCGTCATCATTACGCATGTTCCCGAGGAAGTACAAAAGGTGTTCTGATGCTTGGTTTCCCGCGTCTGTTTGGGCCTTGCCTCTTCGATTTAAATGCCACTAAACCCTATAAATAGGGAAAGGGTTTAACTTAATCTAGCTTTAGATCATATGCAAATGTTTTCGGACTATTTCAAGAAAATGCTTCCTTTTTACGAGAACTCACCGCTTTCCTGAAAGTACAATTGCGGTTGTATGGTACATCGCTCCTCAATCAGAAACCATGAGAAAACCTAAATGGGATAAGACTTTGGGGGTTCATTATAATAAATCATCTGACATACCGCCTCCATCTGGTGGCAATAAGGGAGAGAAAGGGGGAGATCTTACCCCTCTTACTGTAGATAACGTACTCCCGAAGCAACTCCTTATTAGGAGGTACTTCGAATGGGATTCTCTCGAACAACCTTGGGAGAAATCTAAGTTAACACAAACTGATTTAGATATTCTTCGTGCGTCATACGATATACCTGCTCACATGGAGATGGTTTTAGCGGGAGCGGATTTCATGAACACCCACAGACTAGGTTACTGTGTGTTTTACGAATATCCCTTTTTGATCGGCTATGGCCTCCCTATTTTTCCATTGGCGGAAGAACTCTCTCGTTTCTACAACATTTATCCCACCCAACTCACTTTGTATAACCTAAAGGTATGTAGGGTAATGTCTACACACGCGGAGTTGGCCGGGTTGGAGGTCCCTGTCCACCACGTATTGCAGCTATTCAGCGCCAGCTACCTGAGGGGTACCATGCTGCATCTAAAGAATCGTGGATTGAAGGGGTTGGTCGTGCAAATCGACGATCGGGCTAACCGGGGCTATTGGCGTAGATACTTCTTTATCAAGATGGAACACCTGGTATCTAACCCAGTCGAATTCCCGGAGAGGTGGAATTCAAGACGTAAGTATTCCTGTCCGTCGAGTCATTTATCATACATGACTTTACCGGTTCCGGTTATACCATCTTTGTGATTTTTCTATTATTTTGCTGCAATAGCTCACGCCCCCGGTTCATAACCGATATTAAGCAATGGGTATCTGGTTTGCTACCTCTCGCAGAAGAAACCCGTACGTGGGTTGAGTTCCTTGAATGTTATGGCCCCGCGAGCCCTTCAAGTATTTCTTCAACTTTAATTAGTTGCTTCCACAAACTTAGTCAGCTAAATTATTTGCGTTGATAGGTCGAAGTGCTCCTAAGAGGATGGCGACGGCATCCACCTCCTCCCGATCAAATGTTGGTCAGAATATGTAGGAAATACTTTATGCATCTATCAGGGAAGGGGTGACCGTAGTATCTTTATAAGATGCTGCTCCTGCGGAGGTGGCTACGAGTGAGGCGAGGCCGTCGACATCATCTCCACAGCCCGCGGATGAGCCTTCCGAGGGCGAGGAGCCTGAGGAAAGAAAAAGGCGGAGGCTCGTAATGGGTAAGGTGGTGGTATATGGCTGAAAGGAGGAGGGTGACTATATTTCCCCTGTTGATGTTTTTGGTGGCTGCGGCCAATTTTGCTAGGCCGTCTGCTTCAACGTTCTGCGCCCTAGGGATTTGTTCCAGGCGGCATTCGTCGAACTCAGGTATCAACTTGTGAATTTATGATTGATATTTCTGCAGTCTCTGTTCCTTGATCTGGTAAGTCCCGATGACCTAGTTCACCACGAGTTGGTAATCGCAATGGAGGATGAGTCGTCGAGCTCCGTACTTGATGGCTAGCCTCATACCTGCAATCACAGCTCGTACTCGGCCTCTTTGTTAGTCATCTCGGGGAATCGTATAGACTAATGAATTATTTCGCCTGTGAGGACCTCGAGTACGAGTCCCAGTCCCAATCTCGAGGCGTTGGCAGCACCATCAGTGTAGAGGGTCCAGAGGTCAGTACTAGGAGTGGCACGAATGGCCTCTAGTTTCGCTTCCGGCAGAATCTCTGTACTAAAATCGGCAACAAAATCTGCAAGTACCTGCGACTTGATGGCGTTTCTTGGGTGATAGGATATGTCATGCTCGCTGAGCTCTATGGCCCATCTGGCGAGCCTGCCCGACAACTCGGGCTTGTGTAGGATGCTTCTCAAGGGGAAGGTCGCTATAACCTTTATGGGGTGACACTGAAAGTAGGGTCTAAGCTTTCGTGAAGCTACGACCAGTGCCAGGGCCAACTTCTCGAGCTGTGGATATCGTGTTTCGGTGTCCACTAGGGTTTTGCTGATATAGTATATAGGAGACTGTGTACCTTTGTTTTCATGGACCAGGACTGCGCTGACTGCGACTTCGGAGTATGTTTAACTAGCAATGGTGGTAAAGATAGGTATTGTTTTAACTTTTTCAAGGCCTCGGCGCATTCCTCGTTCCATTATAGTCCGTGATCTTTTCTTAATACGTTAAAAATTTATGACACATGTCGGAGGATCACGAGATGAACCTGGATAGGGCGGTTATTCGCCCTGTCCGCTTTTGTACCTGTTTTTTACTGTTCAGGTTCTCAGGTATTGCGTTCATTGCCTTGATCTGGTCCAGGTTGACTTCGATACCTTGTTGTGATACGAGGAAGCCCAAGAATTTCCCTTATGCTACGCTGAAGGCGCACTTTTTCGGGTTTAATTTCATCCCATACCGTCGTAATATCTCAAAGGCTTCCTTCAGATGGTTGAGGTGGTCTTCTTTGTTTGCCGACTTCACCAGCATATCATCGATGTAGACCTCCATGGTCTTGCCAAGTTGTTCCTTGAACATTCTGGTAACCAGTCTCTGATACTTCGTCCCTGTGTATTTGAGTCCGAAGGGCATCACCTTGTAGCAATATGTCCCCTGGTGGGTGATGAAAGTTGTCTTTTCTTGGTCCTCCTCGGCCATCATGATTTGGTTGTAGCTGGAGTAAGCATCTAAGAATCTTAGCAGTTCATGTCCTGCTGTGGCGTCGATCAACTAGTCGATGTGAGGTAGTAGGAACGAGTCCTTTGGGCATGCCTTGTTAAGGTCGGTGAAATCTATGCACATCCTTCATTTCCCATTTTTCTTTTTGACCATGATGACATTGGCGACCCATTGGGGATATTTTGATTCCCTTATGGACCCGTTGGCTAGTAGCTTATCCACCTCTTCGCTGACAGCCTCGTTGATTGCGGCATTGAACTTTCTTCTAACTTGCCGTACGGGTGGATATAGTGGGTCGACGTTCAGCTTATGGGTGGCAATGTCTCTTGGTATCCCCGGCATATCTGAATGAGAAAAATAAATAGATCCGTGTGGTTAGTTAGAAATTCATGGTACTTACTTGGGTCGCAGAGGCTGTATCCAATGTAGGCTTTCTTTGTGGGGTCGGTGCTTTCCAGTCGTACTGGGTCGAGATCCCCGACCGTTGCTTTGCAGGCTTCTATGATGTTCGGATCTCTGATGGCTTTCGTTGTCGGGTCGACCTTAGTCCCCGACACGACTGATTACTATGCTTCCGCACTTGCTCATTTCAACTGTTTGGTGTGTGAGCCGTCTTGAGCGATTCTGTAGCTTTCTTGCACGGTGCGCGGCTCGCCCCGAATGCTAAATACTCCCCAAGGGGTGGGTAACTTGATCACTTGGTAGAAGCTTGAGGGGACTGCCCACATGGCGTGTATCCATGGGCGTCCTATGATGGCATTGTAGGCTGTTTCTTGGTTCATGATGTGGAATGTGGTTTTTAGTGTAACTCCCCCTGCTAAAATCGGCATTGTTAAAACCTGTCAGTGTTATGCAATGTAGTATTATCCTATCTTCGAGCCTCATTTGCGCGAGGACTCTTGGATGGATAATACAGGCGCCACATCCTTCATCAACCATGATTCTCTTAACATCAGTGTCAGCAATACGTAAAGTTATGACCAAAGCATCATAATGAGGAAAAGACAAACAGTCGGCATCAGACTTATCGAATGTGATACTCTCTTCGAAGTTGTCATACTGTTCGTGGGTGATTGTTCGTTTCAGTTTGTGCGAGGTGGTGAACTTTACATGGTTGATTGCTGAATCGTCGCCTCCTTCGACGATCATGTTGATGGTGCGTGCTGGCGAAGGTGGCTTTGGCGCCCCTTGAGGTTGTTCCCACCCTCGTGCGAAGTTGATCTTTCCCTTATCGCTGAGCAGCTCCCTCAAGTATCGTTGGTTTAGCATTCTGACTACCTACTGTCGTAGCCCTATGCAATCTTCGGTTTTGTGCCCTCGTTCTTGGTGGAACTCGCACACGACGTTTGACTTCCTCGTGGCGGGGTCTGATTTCATTTTATGCGGCCATTGTACCTTGGTGTCCAGCTTCTCCAGTGCATACACTATTTCTGAAAGAGACCCGCAAAAGTTATGGGAAAATAATAAATGGGGCATACCTCTTTCATTACGGAGTGGGGCGACATATCGCTGCAGTGCTTCTGTGTGTCTTGGTAGTGGTAGATGCGAGGATCTAATGTAAGGCTGATGCCTTTCTTTGTTGAGGCATGAGGGCTGTTCCCGCCGGCCCTCGCTGCATCGATCCCTCTTTGCTTCTGACTGTATCGTCGTGAGTTGCTGGGTTGGTCCGTTGAGGTCATCCTCATCTGCTCGTACCTCGGCACAGTAGGCGTTGTGGATCTCCTCCCATGTGGTGGGAGGATACTTCATGAGTCGGCTCAGTAGCTTTTTGGTTGCTCTCGAACCATCTCTACTCAGCCTGTTTTGGAAAGCTGCGACCGCCATGCCTTCCGATACGTTTGGTAGGCTCATCCTTACTCTGTTGAATCTGGCCAGGAAGTCCCTGAGTCCCTCACCTGCGGTTTGTCTGACAGCGAAGATATCGTTGACCCTGGCCTCTGCTTTCTTTGCTCCTACGTGGGCGATGGCGAACTTATCCGCCTTTTCGTCGAATGTTGATATCGTTCTAGCTGACAACTGCGAGTACCATATTAATGCCCCCCGGTCAACGTTTCTCCAAACTTTTTCAGCAGTACGGATGGTACTTGTTCCTTTGACAGATTGTTACCCTTCACAGCGGTCACATAGTGGATCAGGTGGTCTTCGGGGTCTGTCGTCCCGTCATATATCCTTAAGTAAGGTGGCATCTTGAAGGTTTTTGGGATCGGGTGAGGGGCAGCTTCCCACGTCGCGCTTCGGTAGTAACTTAGGAGCGCCAGGAATTTTGTCTACTCTTTCCTGATGCTCTTTCATTTGATCCCGAAGTGCCTTGTTTTCATTCTCCATTTCCTCCATTTTTTAAGGATGGCTGCAAGTGTGCCATCGCTGGTCTGGTCATTGGTGTGGTTGTTGTTTGTACATACAGTATCGGGTTCACTGGTGGTAGTGATGTCTGTCGTCGACGGGTTCTTAATGTTGCTTTGGGGCGATTTTTCGAGCAAGCTGCCTAGGGTGTTCATCAGCCACTCTTCCAGTAGTTTCTTGACCACCGGGGGTGGTGTTTCTTTGACTACAGACGTGGAAGCTCCCTTTTCGTGTAAGATCGTCAGATTTTTAGATGGAGAGGGTGAGATTTCTCCCTCCCGTGTGATACCACGTGTTGTGCTCAAGATGTTTTCTCTACCGGCCTCGTTGAGGGGGCCTATGAGGTTGGTTGTGACGCCTGCTATTGCTTTCATTCTTGCGTCATTTTCTGTCATTTTTTTATTTCAGTAGGGTGTGAAGGATGGCGGTTTGTTTTTGATATTCTAGGTGCAAATTATGATTTCGATTGCCGAAATCTCCACAGACGGCGCCAAATTATTTGACTCGAAAGATAACAAATACTTTGCAAGTGAATACAATCAAAATAAATTAAGGGTAAATTGTAATCGAAGATAATGAGACCTAGAAATGTGAAATATATATATTATTGCTTTTGATAGATTGAATATTCAAGATAGGAAGAGATAGAGAGATATAGAGAGAAAGATTGTATTAGAAAAAGATATAATCCCTTTTAAAACATTGGGATCCTCCTTTATATAACAGGAGAACCCCCTCGAAATAATAAAATAATACAGAGATAGGTCACGTGCTTTCGAGGAGACGACGAGACCTGAGGGCACGTTTTCACTCCGACATTCTGAGGTCGTACCCTCGCTTCGACTATTGCTTAGTCGTGGGTCGTTGCTACCGTAGTGGGCAGAATTTGACCCTATACAGAAATATCTTTGCACCTTAAGATCATAAATTTTAACGTAGTTTTCTTTTTTAACTTTCGTACCCATTAAATACTCCTATATAAATTTAAATTAAACCATCTTGGATATATATTTTATTACTCCCTCTGTTCCAATTTATGTGAACCTATTTGACTGGGCACGGAGTTTAAGAAAAAATGAAGACATTTGAAATTTGTGATCTTAAACAAGTTAAAAAGGGGCCTAGAGTGTTTGTGTGGTTATAAAAACTTCTCATTAAGGGTAGAATTATAAGTTTAAGTTAAATTATTTTCAAATTTAAAAAGAGTTCATTATTTTTAGAACGGATAAAAAAGAAATAAGTTTACGACTGGGGGACTATATATTCACCCAAAAGAACGCGACAGATTAACCAGCTCATATAAGCCTTATAACGAAACAAAATCTTGGAAACTAACTAACCTCAAACTCTCTCTGTTTCAGATCAACCATTTCTACGAAATCAGCGAAAAAAAAAAAATGCCTCCAAATCCTCCAAAATCATCACTTTTATTTCAAAGAATCAACCCTGCTACGACCCCTACAACTTCCGCCGGCGCCACCACTTGTAAAAAACTACAAAGACATACACCAATACCATGTACCGCACAAGTACCGGATTCCGTCGTTAAATACCACACTCACTCCGTTAGCCCAAACCAGTGTTGCTCCGCCGTGATCCAGCGCGTCTCCGCCTCCGTCTCTGCCGTATGGTCCGTCGTCCGCCGTTTCGATAAACCTCAAGCCTATAAACACTTCGTCAAGAGCTGTCACGTCATCGTTGGGGACGGCGACGTTGGCACCCTCCGCGAAGTGCGCGTCATCTCGGGTCTTCCCGCTGCTAGCAGCACCGAGAGGCTCGAGATCCTTGACGAAGAGCGCCACGTCATCAGCTTTAGCGTTGTTGGCGGTGATCACCGCCTGGCAAATTACCGATCTGTCACCACCCTCCACTCCGATCCCTCTTGCAATGGAAGTACTATGGTCGTGGAATCATACGTTGTTGATATACCACATGGGAATACTAAAGAAGAAACATGTGTTTTTGTGGACACTATTGTCAAATGTAACCTCCAATCCCTTGCCCAAATCGCTGAGAATTTGAGCAGACGAAACATGTCTTGAAACGTAGCTCGAGGTGGCAAATGGACGACTTGGATCAAACTTGGGTATGTCAAATCAATAAACCCGTTCAAAATTAGCTTGGATTCAAAATGGATTGATCTATATGACAAGCAAAAAAATACAAATACAAGGTGGTTAATTTCTCCGTGGATCGGAGTTCAAAGCAGATTAAAACAACTGATCGATGATGCCTGTGACGATGATATCTTGATCAGATGATGTATTTTGGTACGAAATAAGATATTAAAATCATTCCATTTCTTTTTACATATTTTTCATCTCTGGTCCTGGTTGTTGTCACCACATGTTGAAGATAAGTTCATGGTTTACTTGTTACGGTAGGAAATTTAGTTGTTTCTCCTATGGTCTCTTTTTCTTACTTTATCTATTTTTAAATCTTGTTTATATTTTTCGTGGAATAAATGCTAGGAAATAAGTAATGGAATATACATAAAAAATAGAGAAAAGAAAATTCTCAAATGCTAGTGTTTCATGATATATAGTTTAGGTCAAATACATAACTAGGCCCTTAAACTTGGCCTTTTTTTGTCACTTGGGCACTTAAACATAGAGTTGTTCCTATCAGACCCTTCAACTAAATCACATATGTGCCAATTAGACACTTTGTAGACCATCTGAGAAAAA
>MU695447.1:5578-23714 GCA_026770625.1 Nicotiana glauca
CCTCTCTTTTAATTTTAGATATTACATATTAAACCCCCAACTTGTGACTTGTTAACCAAGTTACTGCACTAGAATGCTAAAACTTACACCTAGACCCCTTCTAGAAGGATCTAGGGTGTTCTAGCTTGGCTTTCCTACCCTCAAAATACCTATACTACCCTTAAATGAGTTCTGAAATTACTAGTCTTAACAAATTGAGCCATTTCTAATGCCCAATATACCCTTATTCACCACCTAAAATTACTGCTTCCAACTAACTAAACAAACCCCCTACCCTTGGACAAAACTAACTAGAGTTAACTAAGAGGATAATGTATTCAGCTATATCCAAACAAACTACTTTTAACACTACTTTAATTAACCCTAATTAACACTAGTATTGAATTAACACTAAACTAACATGGAATTGACGCAAATCTGGATCAAAACCAGAAATAACAGAACAACTCAAGAATCAACATGAACAAATTAACACCTTATTTGAAAAAATTAAAAGAAAATTGAACTTTATAGCACTGGACTTTTTTTTTTATATAATTTTAACAACGTTTACAGCTAACTATTGAACAAATAAATCCCAATTAATCTTTAAAGGAATAAGGTAGGGAGAAACTTAACTAAACTAATGATTAGTGAATAAATTGAACTATTAATAGAAGTAGAGGAAGAGAGAAGAACTAAGAATCGACCTAATCATACTACTAATTAACAAAGAAGCATGGACTATACTAACGAAGATTAAACCAAAGAAAACGAGCAAAAGAAACTGATAAAACAAATAGAAGAGAAAACTTACCCAGATTTCTGCATGGAATACCCCATCGGAATTGAAATCCGGTTAATGCTATTTGTCTACTTAACCAAAAATAAACAAATAACATTAACAGGAAATCGACTCAACTTAAAAATTCCTCAAAACGGGTCTGACATGATAAACCCTAGATTCGCAGTTTAATGTGCTTCAGAGAGGTTCGAAGGGTTTCAATCGAGGATTCGTGGTAAGGAAGGTCAGGGGACCATCTGGTATCAATTTGGAAAAGTTTGGATGATCTAAGGTTTTCATCAGCTTTTTAGATTTGAAATTCGAGACGATGGGCTAGGTTTTGAGGGACGGGAGTTGGGGATTTGGAATGAGGAGAAGAAGACGATTCAAAGGTGTAAATGTGGAGTGATTTGGGGCTTCGCCACCGGCGGCGGCGATTTTCGGCCGGCGGCGATAGGGTGGAGTAGGGCGGAGATAAGGTGGGGTAATGGTGGTTATACACCGGTGATTAGAGGGGGAGGTACGAGGAGGATACAGGATGTCTTTAGGGTTTGTATATTTTTTAAGACAGTTATATCTAATATTATGATCGAACGTAGGCCGTTGGATGAAGGGTAATGGATGGTTGGGATTTAACGACGTCAAAACGACGTCGTTTTGGTTATGGGCAATTGGACCGGATGGGTTTATTTGGACTCTGGGCTGGTATATTGTTTGGGCTTAGGGATTTTGGTTTAATTTGGCCCAAAAGCTAGGCAGTCCACTTCTTTTATTTACTTCTTTATTTTCTTTTAATTCATTTTTATTTTTTGTATTTCTTTTCTTTTCTTTCTTTATTTATTTTTTTGCTTTTATATTTTTTATATTTTTTTTCTGATTTTATAAAAACGCAAAATCAATACAAAGATCTAATATAATTCAAAGTTAAAATATTTAAAACTCTATTTAAAGACAAATGCAACAATTAAAAGTGCAAAGGAATTATTTTTGTGATTTTTCTTTAATTTTGTTCTAGAACAAATTAATGCCTAATTAATACTAAAATTTTGAAATTAAATTCCTAAATGCAAATGCATATTTTTTGTATTTTAATATGAAATAAAATGTAACCAATTAACACATAATTCAACAAAATTCACAAAAATTGTAAAATATAGGAAAAAATCTTTTGTTTGGATTTTATAGGAATAACTCATATATAAGGCAAAAATCACGTGCTCACAATGCCTATAGGGAACAACACCAGAATCTCTGCCTATAGATCTAAACTAGTTTAGTTTAAATAATCAATCCAGTCAACGATTGCTCACTTCAAAATTGGTTTAATAAATGCTTTATTTTCCTGAAATGAGTTCTTCAAAAACTGCCTTAATCTATCATTAGACAACATGCCTATAGGGATTAAAGAGTCTGTTTTTTTTATAAAAAAAAAATCTGCCTTGTTTCACTATATAAAACGTAGTCATCTTTATTCTACGCATAGGCAAGCCTGTAGGGCATTTTCAAAATCTTGCAATTTTGAAACTGTTTCTGTCACTTGATATTCTTCTGTCTTAACGGGCTTTAAAAAATCAGTCGGCAACTGATAGGGTCATTACTTCAGGGTTATAAAAATAAACTGCATGTCTTCTGTGTCTTGACATTCACTTAGACATCATGCCCTAGGATACTATTTAACAAAAGGCCCTTATTTGTGTTTGAGTCGTGCTGCCTATGTGTATTGTTTGAGGAGGTAAATTTGAGCCTCTAATTGCTCCATTTTTATCTTATGTGCTAAAGTCCTAATTGTTCTTGACTTTCGCCTTAGTATTTTTATCTTTAAAACATTAGGAGTCTGTCTAGAACCACCTATAGGTAGAGGTCCTAAATCCCTCCAGGACCATTAAGAAGGGACGGGTAACAACACGCAATAGAGATCGTTGACCAACACTCACTTTAAATGACTACTAAGGGGATGGGAAGGGTAGATATGGGATATTATAACTATGCCCCAATGTCACATGTTGCCCCTCATGGAGGAGTATTTATCGAACATTGTGTGGGGTGATCCTATAGGCTAACCAACCTTGGACTCCTCCTTTTCCTAAAATACCGTTTTGTTTAAAACTTTATTTTATACAACTTTTTCAAAACCTTTGTCTTATTATTTGAGTTATACAACGTCCAACGTGTTTTACTTGTAAATTATTTGATTTAACTATTTATTTGTTAATGGACTAATTGGTAAATATAAGTTCGGTCGGAACCCACCGCTGTGGACCGCGAGGGGTGCCTAACACCTTTCCCTCAAGTTTATTTCGTGCCCTTACCCTAATCTCTGGTAATGCAAAACAATCCAAGAGTTAATCGCTCTAGGTGCCCTAACGCACCATAACTCGTTAGGTGACGACTCTCCAAATATCCAATTCCCAAAAAAGAAATGAGTCATCATTACCCCATGAATGTCGAAACCTGGGCCCCTCTCTCTCCGCAGAAGGGGAAAAAAGGGGCGCGACAATGCCATAAGATGCAATTTATATATAGGCTCCAAACCTCAAAAGCCCATCTTTAAGGAAACAAACCAAGGCTTTCAAATTATAGCCTAGGCCTGGGGTCATTTGGAACCCACAAGATCTGAATTCAAATATGTTTAATCAGTAACGAATTGTATCAAATTAAAACCAACAAGTATACAACCAAACATTCTGAATGAACTTCAATATCAGAAATAGTATGAATAAATTGATATTCAAATTCATCGCAATTTTAAAACAACGCATGATCATTTCAATACACCACAAGCATAGGAAAATTAGTTACAAATCTTAGCACATGAGATGTTTCAAATTATTCATACTATGAATTTAAACTTGTTTAAACTGCTAAACTCCTACACATCACAAGCACATGGAAACAGGCATAACCAAAAATCAGCAAGTTAACTTTAACATTTATGCATTCAGAGGAAAATACAGGTGGAATTTCAAACATACCTATCAGTAGAAGGTAGCAACAGAATGTTATTCACTCTATATTGCTGTAAAATCAATAAAACAATAAACTTTCTGAAAAACAAAAATAGAAAGTTAGTAGAACTATAACGTCAAAATAAATTCTGAAAATAATATAGGAATAAATCGAGCCCACTGAATACAAAGTGTGTCCTTAAGGAAATTATTCCCCTAAAGTACCCGAGGTTCTGGAATATATCCTCTCGGATAGAACGATTTAACTCACCAGTGTAATGGTACCAAAAAATCTAGAGATCGACGAACTACTTAATGGTCGTAAAACACACTGAAAAATATTGTGTAGAAGAAGAAGAAGATAATCAGAAAATATAGTAAGTAAAATTCTGGGAGTGAAGGAATATTTATAGCCCATTTGGCACTTTTTCTGAAAAGGTTTGCAACCTTTCATAATGCCATAGCTGTTGGAATGGGTTAGGCACTGTTTCTAAAAAGGTTTGGAACCTTTAAGAACAACCATAGCTGTTGGAACAGGTGGGGAAAAATTACGGGAAAAACAAACTGATTTAAAATAATTCGGGAAAAAAAACGGACAGAACCGGATTAGGTCACGGGTCATGGTTTATTTTGGATTGAATTTTTGTTAATTAATTTAAGTAATTAATTATATAATTGAAAAGAATTTTGTCCAAAAAGATTAATCAATCAATCTTTGACCAAATCCAAATTTGAAGCCAAAGCCGAGCCGAGCGAGCGAGCAACGGCGGCGACGGCGCAAGGCTTTCCTTCTTCATAACTCTTTAAGAGCTAAAAGATGAGTTTCTCTATATATACACAAAATTTACTTTCCTTCTACCAATGAGGGACAAAGTGCATTAGTAAAGTGAACTAATTCAAATTTCGCTTCCCTCTATTTCTTTTTCGCCATTTTTTATTCACAACTCTTTTGTTATTAATAACAAAACCCAACACATAACACAGAAAATAGAAAATAGATCCATGAATTGGAAGAGAACAACAGCAGAAAATCCACAAGAACCAAAGAACCAGCAGCTGATTTGAAATCCCCACAGAATTGGAACAAACCAGTGAAAATGAAGAGAAAAAGAACTTTCTTATTTTTGTTGTTTTCTAGCTATATATTGACTCCTTGTGAGTGTTTTCTTTTTGACATCAAGGAAAAGTGCAGAGAGCTTCTTGTGTATAGAAATCAGTCTGTATTTGAGAGAAGGCTGAGGATTAACTGTCACGATCCAGAATCCCCACCATCGGGACCGTGATGGTGCTTAACATCACATTTGCTAGGCAAGTCAACGTTATAATTTTATTAGTCATATCCTTTACGTTTCAGTGATTAACAATAAACAAGCTAAAACAAGTAGAATTAAATGCGGAAGTAAGTAAATAGCCTTTTTATTTATATACTATTACGCTCACTACCTAGAATCTGGTATCACAATCCACGAACAATCAAGAATTTTACTACAAACATTTGTCCGAAATAAAATTACAACTATTTATGAATTAAGGAAAACAACAAAGTTTGGGGGTAAAGAAGGGGACGCCAGGGCCTGCGGACGCCAGCAGGACTACCTTGGGTCTTCTAATTATAAAAATCTGCAACCAATCTCTCGATCAGCCATTACTTGCTCCAAAATCTGCATAGAAAATGCATAGTGTAGTATCGGTTAAACTGATCCCATGTACTGGTAAGTGTCGAGCCTATCCTCAATGAGGTAGTGATGAGGCTACGGAAATACATTTACAATATAACTTGCATATAGTGTATAATAAAAGCAGAAAGAAGGACATAATAAAATGAAGCAGTAACTTGCAAGGAATGAATACAGTTCTCGAAACGTATCATCAGTGCTCAAGTAATACAACCCTTAAGTACAGTTCAAGATTATCGTTCAGCTAACACAGTCAAAGCAAAATATAAGCCTAAAGAGTGTTACGGTGTGCAACCCGATCCCACCATATCACAATAATCACAATCACAGTTCACCTTTATCTCACCACAATCCACCCTTATTGTACCTGTTGCGGTATGCAACCCAATCCCATCATAACATAATAATCACAATAACAATTCACCCTTATCTTACCACAATTCATCCTTATTACACATGTTGCGGCACATAACCCGATCCCACCATATCAATATCATTTACTCAGTAAGTACATGAATTACACAATTCAAATCACATAAACCTTCACAAGTTTCAACTTCAAACCAAAGTATTTAAAAAGATAATACACTACGATACTTTACACAAGCAATACTACTCAGCGAGACCAATCCATAATATGCCTTGAAAGTACCAATAACCAGTTCAAACAATAATAGGAGACAACGAAGCTACGAAACAACTTACACTTTCAACAAAAGATATAATTTCTAACAAGTAGCAATTAGGCATGGAATTAGAAGTAAAACATGTAGCAGTTAAGGCAGGAAAAGACAATATAAGAAGAACGGGAAGAAAATGGATAAATAGATAAATTGGTGGTGCATATGTACTCATCACCTCACCTATACACCGCTCACATGGATTTCATACAACAAATAAGTCAAGGGTTCCCAATCCCTCGAGTCAAAGTTAGAAACAACACTTACCTCGCTCGGCGAGCCACTCAATTCTCAATTATCGCTTTTCCTCTAGTATCCACCTCCAAACCACTCGTATCTAGCCAAAATTAACTCAATAACATAAATTATTGCTAAAGGAACCAACTACAATGCATAAATTTAGATTTTTCAAACTTTTCACTAAAAGTCAAAAATCAACCCCGGACCCGCTTAGTCAAAACTTAAAGTTCAGACCAAAATTATTTTACATATTTACCCCCGAGCTCGAATATGTAATTAGTATTGAAATCTAACTCCAATTTGAGGTCTAAATCTCAATTTCCTAAAAATCCCTAATTTTACCCAAACCCGTAATTTTGTACTATAGAAATCCTAGATTTTTGGTTGATGGGAAATAGAAAGAAAGTGAGTTAGGATCACTTACCAAAGTTATGGGAAATAATTGGTCTTGGAAAAGTCGCCTCTAGGGTTCTAGGATTTGAAAAATATGGAGAATGGGAGAAAATCCCATCTAACTTAAGTTTTGATCAGTTTCAGATGTTGCACCTGCGACCTGGGGTTCACAAATGCGAGCCCCGTAAATGTGAAGAACCTATCGCAAATTCGAAGGTTTCACATTCATGTATTCATCGAATTTGTGACAAATAGTTCGCAAATACGAACTCTGATCCTTCCGCAAATGCAACCAATTAATCTCATTTGCGATCACTGTTGCCAAGCTCCCACTTCGCAATTGCGAAGATTTGTCAGCAAATGCGAACACTGGCTCCCCGCAAATGTGACCTCCGGATCGCAAATGCGAACTAGTGTTGACCCAGGTACACTTCGCAAATGCGAAGAATTTGCTCACAATTGGGAGCCTGCCAGCATTGAGAATGTTCATAAATGCGAACACTAATCTCACAAATGCGATATCAGACACCAATCACAGAAATTACAGAACCAACAATGCTCTAAGTCAAATTTTCATTCTGCAGCCTATCTGAAACTCACCTGAGCCCTCGGGGCTCCAAACCAAACATGCACACAAGTCTTAAATCATCTTACGAACTTGATCGCACAATTAAATCGCCAAAATAACACCTAGAACTACAAATTTAGCACCAAATCAAATGAAATTCTCAAGAATACTTTAAAATTTCTATTTTCTCAATCGGACGTTCGAATCACGTCAAATAAATGTAATGACCCGATTGGTCATTTTTCTTTTTAGAACTCCGTTCCCATAAATAGGACTTCCCGCACTTTCTTTAACTAATTTATGACCTGCGGGGATGGTTGGTTCGGGATTTGGAAGAGTTTTGGTTGTAATAGGCACACTTGATTTCCTAAGATTTTTTTAAAAGGCTAAGTTTGACTTTTGTCAACATTTTTAGTAAACGTACCCGAACATGTATTTTTATGGTCCCGTAGTGTCCGTAGGAAAATATTGGACCTAGGCGTGTTTTCGAAATCGAATTTCGAGGTCCCTAGCCTGAGTAATGAATTTTTGTTAGAAATTGTTAAACTAAAATTCTAAGGATTTAATGAAATTAAATAATGCGTGATCATGTTGATATCGGGCCCGTATGTTCGTTCTAGAGCCCTGTACAGGTTCAATATAACATTTAAGACTTGCCCGCAAAAGCTGGTGTCAGTCCGAGTAGTATAAGTACGTTTCGGCGCGTTAGAAGTGAATTGAAGAACTTGAAGTTCATAAATTTGATATAATTTGTTTTGGGGGTGATTCTTAGATTTAACGTTGCTTTGGTAATTTGAGGGTTCAAGCGAATCTGTTTTATGATTTCAAACTTGCTGGTATGTTTGGGCGGGGCCCGGGTGACACGAGCGTCAATTGGGTGAGGCTCGAGTGAAGTTGGAAAACTTGGGAAGGAGCTGAAGCTCCAGTCTTCTGTCATAACCGCACCTGTGGTTTGTCAGCCGCAGGTGCGATACCGTAAAAGCGGTCGTGCTCTTGCAGAAGCGGCATAGGTAGGCCAAGCCATAAGCCGCAGAAGCAGCTAAGCTTCCGCAGAAGCGGAACCACAGAAGCTGTTGCTTCCCGCAGAAGTGGCCCAGTGGCCCAGTGGCCCAGCTGAATATCCGCAGAAGCAGCACCTTTCCGCGGATGTGGTAGGCACAGGTGCAGCCCAGAACCGCAGATGTGGAAATCACTAAAGCAGTGACCTTAATTTATTACGGGCTCTAGGCCATTTTTTTCTCATTTTCACTCATTTATTGGGCGATTTTAGAGCTCTTGAGAGAAGACTTTCACCTAGCATCTTGAGGTAAGTTCAACCTATTTATTTCTAGTTTAATACTTGAACCTCGAGTAGATTAACACACAAAGATTAAGGAAAAATCATGGGATTAGAGCAAAAATTAGGGTTTTGATAAAAGTTAGATTTAACTGCAAAATTTGTTATGGAATGAAGTAGAAATCATATATTATTGACCCTTAGGTTATAGAGAATAACTTTCTTCGAAAGGTTTCGGAATCAAGGCACGTGGGCCCAGGATCGAATTTTAGGAAACTTGTGTTTAAGGTTGGAAATTACTTTAGTAATTAAAATGCGAATTCTTGAGCTTGTATTGACTAGTTCCTACCTCGTTAAATTAGTTTTGGATCGTTCGGCTCCAAATTGAGGTTTTGAGCACATTTTTGATATTGGAGGTACGCTTTGGAGCAAGGTGAGTCTTTTCTAGCCTTGTAAGAGGGAATTGTCCTCATAGGTGAGTTAATTAATCGTGTGTTGCTAATTGTGGGGGCTATGTACGCACGAGGTGACGAGAGTTCGTGCGTAGCTACTATTATGTTAATTCTCCGGGTAGTTTAGGACCCGAATCATGCTATGTTTGCAAATGTTTATATCCTTTCATATTAATAAGATCACTTAGGACTTGTTAGAAGTTGGAAACAAATGTATAAAAACGCATGTACTCACTTGATAACTTGTATAGATTTATTTGACTATGATTGTGTCTTATGTTCCCTCTTGATGATGATTGATATTTGTGGATCGGGCCGATCACCTTGGTATAAATAGATACATATGTGGTTCGTACCATTCGACCCTCTTGCAGGACACATTTTTTTTAATGTTGGAACGGGTCGTACGACCTCGGTATAATGTGTGCATACTATCTATGTGAAATTATATTCATTACTTGTCTTGCTAAATACCCTGATATGTAAATGGCTAACTATGATATTATCTAGGGAATGACTTATCACTTTATGCTATAAATTGCTATTTAATTGTGACATTTATACGTAGTATAACACTTTCTTATATTAATTGACCCTAGTAAGTGTCAAGTCGACCTCTAGTGTCTACTTCTTCGAGATTAGACCGGATACTTACTAGGTACATATTATTTATGTACTCATACTACACTTCTGTACTTAATTGTACAAGATCTGAGGCAGGTACATCTGGTCACCAGTCTGGTGCGCACACTTGATCGTAGTCCGAGATACCACGGTGAGCTGCTCCTTTCCTACGTCTTCCAACAGTGTGATGGAGTCTTTTTGTACTTTTTGGCTGTCTATTCAAGTTCAAACAATAGGATAGATTTATTCTTTTATGTATTCTACTAGATGCCCATATATTTGTGACACCAGGTCTTGGCACACACATTAGTGGGACTAATGTTTTTGGGATTGTATAACTATTATGTACGATGCTAATTGTTGCTTATTTTAAATTCAAACTTAGTGATTGTGGTAATTGTTTTGGAAAAAGTAAAACTAGAACTTATTAATATTTCTGCGTTGGCTTGCCTGACAACGATGTTGGGCGCCATCACGACCTAAAGTGAAATTGGGTCGAGACAACATAGTAAAGAGCACTAGGTTCACATAGATCTCACAAGTCATGGGAAAACCTAATAGAGTCTTGCAGATCGGTATTGAGACGTTTGTATTTATCTTCGAGAGGCTATAGGGTGTTAGAAAACTAATCTTTATTCATTTACTATCGTGCAATGGTTGGTACGCTAAATTTCCCTCTTCTGTGCTCTCACAGATGGTGAGGACACGTATGGTAGATGTTCTAGACCCGGGAGGAGCTGCTCCCCCCGTTGCTAGAGGCCGAGGCAGAGGATGGGGTAGGGCACCGGCCCGAGGTATGGGACGAGAGCATCTTAGAGATGTACCAATAACACTACTAGTAGATCCTGTGGGAGACCCTATCATTGAGAAGCAGGGCGAGCTGCCCACAGCTGAGCCTACCCCGGCAAACTTTATGGCAGCATCGGGTTTCTAGGAAGTCATGGGCCATATGCTGCGGTTCATGGACACCATGACTCAGGTTGGTTTATTTCCAGTAGATTCAGCTATATCACAGGTGTGAGGGGGAGCACAGACCCCTACTGCTCAGGCTCCGGGTCATGAAGCTACAGTGTATTAGACTCCGGGTGCATTACCCGTGGATGGGGCTCATCTAATCGTTGTAGTAGTGTCCGAGCCCAGACCAACTGCGGATGGTGATCCCCAGAAGTTATTGGACAGATGGACCAGGCTGCACCCTCCTATCTTCGGAGGGGGGCATCATGAGGATGCCCAGGATTTCATTGATAGGTGCAGGGACAGACTGCACAACATGAGGATATTGGAGTTGCATGGAGTTGACTTTACCATTTTCCAGCTGGAGGGCAGGGCCCGTAGATGGTGGCAGTAGTATGTACTTGGCAGGCCAGCATGTTCTCTTCCTATTACTTGGAGTCAGTTCACGCAGTTATTTCTGGACAGGTATAGACCACCCTCTGAGAGGGAAGAGCTACAGTATCAGTTTGAGCAGGGTCGGATATTTGTGACTGACTGTGAGGTGAGGTTTTCTGAGTTATCCCAACATGAATTGATGATACTACCTACTGATGCAGATAGGGTACGGAGGTTAGTTGCAGGATTGTATTCTGGCATTAGGGCCAACATGGCCCGAGAATTAGAGATGGGGACTTCTTATCAGCTAGTGGTGGAGATTGCTCGGAGGATCGAGGGTTACCGTCTGAGAGATAGGGAGAAGATGCAGCAGGATAAGAGGGCTATATTTTTCGGAGAGTTCAGAGGTGCCCCTGCTAGGGATAGAGGTTAGTTTGGGAGGGGTCATAACAGTAGACCCCCATATTCAGAACCACTACCTACTCGAGGTGCTGTAGCACACCCCTATTTTAGCACCATTCTAAAGAGTTCTTATTGCCCCCCCAGCTATTTAGGGTTCCTCCAGTGGGTATTCAGGTCCCCAGGGTTCTTCTGGTTCTTATTTCAATGTTATGCCGGAGGGTGCACACCATCCACCGGCTATTCAGGTTTTTTCAGTGGGTCTATAGGCCATTAGGGTTAGCCATCAGGACAAAAGGCCGCTGCACCACGGGGTTATTTTGAGTGCGAAGACATGGGTCATATGAGGAGGTACTGTCCCAGACTTTGGGGCAAGGCAGTGCAGCACGGTCAGCAGCCCATGATTAAAGCACTGGTTGCCCAGCCGCCAAAAGACAGGGTATAGAGGGGTAGAGGCCATCCTAGAGGTGGAGGTTAGATAGGGAGAGGTCAGGTAGCTACTGCTCAGTTAAGTAGAGGTGAGCCATTCGGTGCTCCAGCTAGATTCTATGCCCTTCCGGCTAGACCAAATGCATTGGCCTCAGATGCCGTTATCACATGTATTATTTTCATCTGCGGTAGAGATGCTTCGGTATTATTTGATCCAGGGTCCACCTATTCATATGTATCATCTTTGTTTGATGGTTTGCTGTTTATTGCTCATGAGCCTTTGGGCACTCCTATTCATGTGTCCACTCTTGTGGGCGATACTGTGGTTGTGGATCGGATCTATCGGTCCTGTGTGGTCATATTTTGTGGTTTCGAGACTAGAGCAGATCTCATGTTGCTTGATATGATCGACTTTGAGGTCATCCTGGGCATGGATTGGTTATCCCCATACCACGCTGTCCTTGATTTCCATGCCAAGACTATTACATTATCGTTGTAGGGTTGCCAGTGTTGGAGTGCAAGGGTTCCACAATTGATACATCTAGTCGGGTTATCTCTTTACTGAAGGCTCGGCATATGGTCGAGAAGGGGCATTTGGCTTATCTAGCTTTTGTTCGGGACACCACCGTAGAGCTTTCGATGATTGATTCAGTTCCAGTAGTTTGGAAGTTCGCTGATGTGTTTCCTTCTAATCTTCCTGGCATGCCACCAGGTCGCGATATTGATTTCTGCATTTATTTGGCTCCAGGTACCCCACCTATAACTATTTCACCGTACCGTATGGCTCTAAAAGAGTTGAAGGAGCAGTTTGAGGAGTTGTTAGCAAAAGGGTTTGTTAGACCAAGTGTGTCACCTTGGGGTGCACCAGGGTTGTTTGTAAAGAAAAAGGATGAGACTATACAAATGTGCATTGATTACCGCCGGTTAAACAAGGCTACCATCAAGAACAAGTACCCGTTGCCACTCATTGATGATTTGTACGATCAGTTTCAGGGTGCTAGGGTGTTCTCTAAGATTGACTTGAGATCAGGGTACCATCAGTTGAAGATTCGGGACTCAGATGTTCCGAAGACTGCATTCCGTACCAAATATGGCCATTATGAATTTTTGCGATGTCCTTTGGATTGCATAATGCCCCAGCGGTGTTTATGGACTTGATGAACATGAAGTTCAGACCTTATATTGATTCCTTTTTCATCGTCTTCATTGACGACATTTTGATATACTCAAGTAGCCTAGGGGAGCACGAGCAGCATTTGAGAGTAGTGCTTTAGACCTTGCGAGAGCAGAAACTATATACTAAGTTCTCCAAGTGTGAGTTTTGGCTAGAGTCAGTGGCATTCTTGGGGCATATTGTGTCAAGCTAGGATATTAAGGTGGATCCCAAGAATATTGAGGCAGTTCAGAGTTGGCAATGTCCTACTTAGTTGACCGAGATCAGGAGTTTCTTGGGGTTAGTAGGTTATTACAAGCGATTCGTGCAGGGTTTTTCATCTATTGCATCCCCTCTGACTAGATTGACCAGAAGGATGCTCCTTTCCGTTAGTCCGATGATTGTGAGGCGAGCTTTCAGAAGCTCAAGACAGCTTTGACTACGGCACCAATTCTTGTGTTGCCTCTGGTTCAAGGATGTATATGGCATATTGTGACACTTCACGCGTTGGTTTGGTTTATGTGTTGATGCAGGAAGGGTGAATTATTGTATATGCTTTATACTAGCTAAAGATTTGTTAGAAGAATTATTCTGTGCATGATCTAGTGTTGGCGGTGATTGTTCGTGCTCTTAAGGTAAGGCATTATATGTATGGGGTGTCATGTGAGGTTTACACTGAACATCGCAGCTTACAACATTTGTTCAAGCAAAGGGGTCTCAATTTTGAGGCAGCGTAGATGGCTTGAGTTACTGAAGGATTATGAAATCACCATTCTTTATCATACATGCAAAGCAAATGTGGTTGCGGATGCCTTAAGCAGGAAAGCAGAGAGTATGGGTAGCTTGGCATTCATTTTAGCAGAGGAGAGGACACTAGCCTTGGACATTCGATCCTTGGCTAACATACTTGTGAGGTTAGATATTTCAAAGCCCAGTCGATTCCTTGCGCGTGTTGTTGCTCAGTCATCATTATTGGGGCAGATCAAGGCCCGGCAGTTCGATGATCCACACTTGGCGGTTCTTAGAGAGACAATGCTATAGGGTAGTGCCAAGGAGGTTTCTATTGGCGAGGATTGTGTTTTGCAACTCCAGGGTCGCCTATGTCTTCCTAATGTTGATGGTCTGAGGGAGAGGATTCTAGAGGAGGAACACAGTTTGCGGTACCCATTCATCCGGGTGCTATGAAGATGTATCGTGACTAGAGGCAGCATTATTGGTGGCGGAGGATGAAGAAAGACATAGTGGAGTATGTGGCTAGGTGTTTGAATTTCCAGCAGGTTAAGTATGAACACCAGAGTCCAGGTGGCTTAATTCACCAGATGCTTATACCAGAGTGGAAGTGGGAGCACATTACTATGGAATTCGTAGTTGGGTTGCCCCGGACCTTGCAGAAGTTTGATGCAGTGTGGGTCATTGTTGATAGGTTGACTAAGTTGTCACACTTTATTCTGATTGTGACTATTTACACTTCAAAGAGATTAGCTCAGATTTACATTCGGGAGATACTCTAGTTTCACAGTGTGCCTATTTCCATCATATTAGATAGAGGCCCTTAGTTCACTTCCCATTTCTCGAGAGCCGTTCAGAGTGAGTTGGGACCCGCATGGACCTTAGCACATCATTCCATCCTCAGACCGAAGGATAGTCAGAGCAAAAAGTTTAGATTTTGGAGGACATGCTTAGAGCATGTGTGATTGACTTTGGAGGACAGTGGGATCAGTTCTTTCCCTTGGCAGAGTTTTCTTACAAAAACAGCTATCAGTCCAACATAGAGATGGCTCCATTTGAGGCTTTATATAGTCGGTGATGTCGTTCTCCTATCAGGTGGTTTAAGCCTAGTGAGGCTATGTTGTACAGTACAGACTTGGTGAAAGATGCCTTGGAAAAGGTAAAGTTGATTCAAGATAGGCTTCGCACAACTCAACTCAGACAGAAGAGTTACGCGGATCAGAAGGCGCATGATGTATCATTCATGGTTGGCGAGAAGGTCCTCTTAAAAGTCTCTCCAATGAAGGGTGTTATGAGATTCGGGAAGAAGGGCAAGTTTAGCCCAAGGTTTATTAGCCCATTTGAGGTGTTGAGGTGTTGAGGCGAGTTGGGGAGGTTGATTACTAGCTTGCTTTACCCCCAGCTTGTCGGGAGTTCATCCAGTTTTTTGTGTATTAATGTTGCGGAAGTATCACACTGACTTGTCCCATGTATTAGACTTTAGTACTATTCAGCTGGATGAGAGTCTGGGTTAAGAGGAGCAGCTAGTTGCCATTATTGATAGAAATTATCGCCATTTGAGATCCAAGAGGATTTATGCGGTAAAGGTCCAGTGGAGGGGCCAACCAGTTGAGGACGACTTTTTTATGTCCGTTTGAGGACGAATGTTTGTTTAAGAGGTGGAGAATGTAATGACCCGACTGGTCATTTTGCTTTTTATACCTCATTCCCCTAAATAAAGACTTACCGAGCTTGATTTAACTAATTTACGACCTGCGGGGATGGTTGGTTCGGGATTTAGAAGAGTTTTGGTTGTAATAGGCACACTTGATTCCCTAAGATTTTCTTAAAAGTCTAAGTTTGAATTTGGTCAACATTTTTAGTAAACGGACTCGGACTTGTGTAACAACCTGGCTGGTCGCTTCATGAGTTACCGCCCTGTTTTTCCCATTTCTGCTTCTTATTGCCTTGTTCAGCAGTATTATGTGTTATCGGGATGGTTGGCTCGGATTCGAGAGGTTTTGGTAAAGTTTGAGATACTTATTCTCTTTTGAGTAAGCTTAAGTTGGAAAAGTCAACCGGATGTTAACTTATGTGATAAAGGACTTGAATGTGAGTTCTGATGGTTCGGATAGCTTCGGGAGGTGATTTGGAACTTAGGAGTGTGATCGAAATGTGTTTTGGAGGTCCAGAGTAGATTTAGGCTTGATTTGGCAAAATTGGAATTTCGGCATTTTCCGGTTGGTAGGTGAGATTTTGATATATGGGTTGGAATGAAATTTCGGGAGTTGCAGTAGGTCCGTTGTGTCATTTGGTATGTTTGTGCAAAATTTCAGGTCATTCGGACATGGTTTGATAGACTTTTTGATCGGAAGCAGAATTTGGAAGTTTTTGGACTTCTTAGGCTTGAATTCGATGCAAACTTGGTGTTTTGATGTTGTTCTGAGCGTTCCAAAGGTTGGAACAAGTTTGAATAATGTTATGGGATAGGTTGGTATGTTTGGCTGAGGTCCCGAGGGCCTCAAGTGAGTTTCGGGTGGTTAAACGGATCATTTCATGTTGAAGGAAATTGCAAAAAGACTGTTGTTGGTGTTGCAGGTTTTTTACCTTCGTGTTCACGATGCATGTCCCGCATTCGCGAAGGTTTGGGATGTGAATCTATTAAGTAAGCCTTTGCATTCGCGAAGGTGGTCCTGCGATCGCAAAGGGGTGAGATCAATGGTCATCACATTCGCGAGGGGTTGGTCGCGTTTGCGTAGAGGAAAGGCGAGCAGCTGGGTCCAAGTCAATTTATTCTTCGCGTTCGCGAGTGGGTAGCCGCATTCGCGATGAGCTGTGCAGCTAAGGCTTCGCGTTCGCGTGCATGGGGTCACGTTCGCGATGAAGCAAAAATGGTCAACTTAAGTTTGTGCTTCTCGAACGTGAGGCATTAACCTTGTTCGCGAAGAAGGATTTTGAATAGCTGGGCAGAATATTTTAAAAGGCCATATCCGCGATTTTGGGTCTAAGTTTCACCATTGTTGGGCGATTTTAGAGCTTTTTGAGGATGATTGAAGAGGGAATCAAGGAAAAACACTTGGAGGTAATATTTATGGACTTAATACTCGATCCTAATGTGCTTTCTACCTAATTAATCATGGAATTTGTGGAATTTAAGCTTAAATATTGGAAGTTAGGGCTTGGAAATTGGAGACCTAAATCAAGGGATTTGAGGGGCCATTTGTGGTTGGATTGTGATGTATTTGATATGTATGAACTCCTGAGGGTGTAATTCTAGTTTTGTGATTTTTATTGGAATCCAAGCCGTGGGCCCGAGGGTCGGGTTTGGCCAATTACAGAATTTGTGTTGTAATTTGATTACTTTCGAGCGGGCTTTGTTCCCTTTGCACATTTTGATGGTTATTTACTGATTTTGGATAGATTTGGAGCATCCTGAGGCCGATTCAAGAGGCAAAGGCATCGCGGGCTAGAGTTTGGACCGGATAGAGATAAGTAATGATTGTAAATGCTGTCCTGAGAGTATGAAACCCTAAATTGCACATCGTTGTGCTATTTGGAGGTGACGCACACGCTAGATGACGAGCGTGTGGTCGTGCACCGTTCGAGATTGTGACTTAGTCCATCCCGTATGACTTTTTTGCTGCATATTTAATTGAAAATTATTTGCTATCATCATGTTTTGGGATGAATGCCATATTTGGGCCTCGTGCCAACTGTTTTGGACCCTTAGGGGATTTTTACTACCATTCCTCACTAGTTTGACTTTATATTTGCACTCAGACATGCTATATTCTACCATTTGCATAACTCAGCCATGTTTACTCTTTTTTGACATCTTAAATGATATTTCGAGCTGGGGATCATATTTTACTGTGCCCGAGTGGCTTTTAGAGATTTGTAACTGAGTAGGGCCGGGGTCCTGTGTTGTGAGGTTATTATGGGATCGGGTTGCGCACCACATCAGTATTTTGCCGATTCATGATTTTAGGCTGAGGGCCTGAGTTGTGCATGTTATACCCCATTTAAACCAGGTCAAATTAGAGTATAACATATTAGCGATTCTGAGGTTTAATTAATTTTAAGAGAGTCGCCACCTAATTATTTTAACGGTGAATTAGGACACCATTTTACTAAGTAACGCTTAAAGTTAACTCTGTTTTATATGGTCTGCTTAGTTTTAAAAATTCTAGGTAAGGGTTCTACTTAATCATATAGGGAAGGTTGTAAAAGCACCCTATGCGATCCATAATTACGGTTAACCGGACAAACTTTGTTGAACTTTAAGCCATTGGGCTTTAAAGTAGAAGAAGTGTGAATTGGAAATGGAGGGAAATAAAATAGAGGGAAAATGAAAATTTGAAAAAGTGAACTTTTGCCTTGCACTTTGTCCCTCATTGGTGAGGGACAATCACATTTGTGTGCTATTATATAGATTCACTTCTTAAAGCTCTTAAAAGGAGTTGAAGAGAATGAACCCTCGCGCCGTCATCGTCGCTCGCTC
>MU695447.1:28856-44950 GCA_026770625.1 Nicotiana glauca
TATAATTCTTCTAATAGTTTTTCTGATTTTTTGGTTTAACACAGTAACGTTTCTTTCTGAATATACTGCATCCTAATTCGCAGTCTCTCTCTCTCAAATTCGTAAGTGTGATTTTGCTCCGTTCTTTGAGTTCGTTGGTATCCTGCAGTTTGTATTGTCACTGTTGCAGGAAAGTTTATTCCGTTTTATCCTGGGAAGATTTAATCCATTACCTTGAAAACGTGTGAGGGGGTTAAAATTCCTTAAGGACACACAAGAAACTTGTAGACTCGGAATATTTCTAATTTTCTACTTTTTTCAGATTTCTATAATTCTTCTAACAGTTTTTCTGATTTTTTGGTTTAACACAGTAACGTTTCTTTCTGAATATACTGTATCCTAATTTGCAGGCTCTCTCTCTCAAATTCGTAAGTGTGATTTTGCTCCGTTCTTTGAGTTCGTTAGTATCCTGCAGTTTGTATTGCCACTGTTGCAGGAAGGTTTATTCCATTTTATCCTTGGAGGATTTAATCCATTACCTTGGCAACGTGTGAGGGGGTTAAAATTCCTTAAGGACACACAAGAAACTTGTGGACTCGGAATATTTCTGATTTTCTACTATTTTCAGATTTTTATAATTCTTCTAACAGTTTTTCTGATTTTTTGGTTTAACACAGTAACGCTTACAAACTTAAATTAATTAACTAAGACTTTGTACAATCATCAAAGAGTAAGAAAAATATCTCATTGAAGCTTTATAAATCAAAACGCAAATCATTTGTAAAACTCCACTTCTGGATTTGAAAATTTAAGTCCTATAAAGCACCTGGAACAATATGAGCTAAATGTTTAAAGAAAAACATCATTTCCAAAAAGTCGGATTTGAAATTAAGAAATTAAGAAAGCAGATGCATTTTATTTTTTGAAATGGAAAGCAGATGCATTTTTATTTGTTTCAAAGATACAAGGTTACCAAAGAGTGAAATTAATATAAAGAATATTTAAACCTATTGCTGCAAGAAAACGTTAGCCAACTTCAAAGTAAAAAAAAATCACATTTTTTGTATTTTTTATATGTATATTTTTATTTTTTTAACAAGAAAGGTGTATTCACATTTTCATGATGTTATAAGAAACAATTGGACGATTCCAGTTGGAGCACGCCCTTTTCTTTTTTTTTTAAAAAAAAGATTGATTCAATTCTGAACTTATATGATAGCAAACTGAAATTTAAATGGTTCTTCAAAAATTCTGGAAGAGCACTATTATATAAAATAAATGATATCTCCTAATAACCAAGTGAGAATACTAAGTGAAGAAGTCAAAACTAAATGAATAATCCCAAAGTGTAGAATTAAACTAATCAACAGAATATAATCAAATTGATTAAAAGCTCGAAACAGAGTAAATGTAAATAACAAAGGTCGCCATAGGCGACCCCAAACTTTTCGCTTGTTCTTCTTCTAGATGCCTTCTAAGAATGAATAAGGGATGCAACGATTCCATGCTCGATGTGGTGGCGAGTCTTGCATTAAGACTCATATTACTCCATGTGTATATGCAAAGCAAAAGAAACAAAAAAACCGAATTAGTAATGAAAATTCTGAAATAAACAAGAAATAAAAGTCAAATGACATAAACCGATCTCAAGGTAAATCACATATTCATAAAGGGTGCATCGTGTCATATTTTTTAGAAAAGCTCATACATCGCAATATATATATATATATATATATATATATATATATATATATATATATATATACAAATACNCATTACTGACAGATTACTTTCTTATCTTATCGAAGCCATAACATTAGTTGATCATAAACTAATTTAAATACTTTAGAGGATTGGGTCCTAGATGACAGTATGGCAACGAAACTGCAGCAAATAAAAAAAAACTAATTCCATATCTCACAAGGAAACACACATTTACCATGAATAAAGTTCTAGCGATTTCGATAGGTTCTGGTTCACAGCAAATCAACATGGTTGATAGAACCATGGTAATTGACATGTATTCCTGACCTACTTTTCATATGAGCGCTTCAAACTTGCACCATAATTCATGCCGAATCCTAAAGTCATACTCCTCTATCAATAAAATAATAACTAAAATCTGTTTTCATTTTTATTAAAGTCCTAAGGGTATGATATCTAGATGACGAAAAGTCTCACATATAATAGTCTTAATCCCATAGACAGTAACTCCTATTGATAGCAGAAATGATATATAGCTTCAGTTATGATTTCCAAAATAGCAAATATGAATTCACGAATGTAACATGACAAATACAAAGGTAAACTTTTCCTCCTCCTTCTTCTTTTTTTTTTTAAAGAAAAAGGTACTGATATAGGAAGAAAAGTCCTAGCATTATAATAAATTTTGTTGTTTTCAGCTTAAAAAAAAAAAGAAACTTAACTACTTAAGCAAATATAAGTATAGAGCTATCTAGCAAAATAACTTTAGATATTCACTGGTTTAAAATGGTCAAGATAGTTTATTAAGTTCTTTTCATAAACATAGTGTAAATCTATAACTATAAATATAGTTCTTAACTCACAAAAGAAGAAATATTTCAAACATGGAGTATTCTTCAAATATTCGGCTTAAAGTAGTGGCTTATATACATGTAGTATCTATACAAAAGGTCTTAAATTTTATCATTTTTGGACAAGAACTCTATGAAGTAAACCACTTTAAAAAAAAAAATTATTACCAAAACCTCTGTATTTATAGAAGAATTACTAGGGCTTCTCTAGGGTCAATTTGGGCGGGATTCTTGAAGGGTTAGGGTTTCAAACGGATCAAGAACCATTTGAAATGGCGTGTAGAAGAAAGAAAAGGACGATATGGGCAGGAGAAGCAGAGATTCGATTGCCAAAATTGTGAAATCTTGGAGGAAACAAAAAGAGGGAACCATTTTACCTCCGTCATCTTCATTGCAAATAGCAAATGAATTTGAATTCTTGAGTCAAAGTGCTTGAGTTTGCAGATGATTCCTTAGAATGGCCACACAAATTTCTAATTACAAGATTTGAGAGTCAAATTTGCTAAGAAAATAGAAGGAGCCAAAAATTTTTGCCATAGTAGAGAAAGAGGCGCTGGTTTTCCTTGAAAGAGGGAAAGAGATGGAACCTAATCTAATTTGATTTTAATTTTAGAAATAATTCCAACCGTTAGATTAGATGCATCTAATGGTTGAGATTAATCCTGATATAAATAAATAAGGTATAATAAAATAAAAATAAAACAAGTCTTTATTTGGAATTCTCTAGAAAATAAAAGAGATGATCTTAACCATTAATTTAAAATAGACTAGATGTGATGAATCCATGTGGCAAGGTGTGGGGTCAGAGTGTGAAGGGATGAAGAGAGCATGTGCTAGGCGTGTGTGGGTCATGAAATTTGTATCGTTGGCGCCTATGTGGCGCTGATGTGGAGGCTTATGTGGAGTCCATATAGATGAAAGAGCTAGGTAGATGGGCCGGCGGGTTATTTTGGTTGATTTATGGGGTCTAAAAATCTGAAAATGTGTTATAAAATTGGCCCCATTTTAAATAACATTATACTTTACCAAGATGATCTAATTTACATTTAAAAGTCCCTTTTCACTTTAAATTTTACTATGCTTCCATAATTCTAATAATTTATAATAAAATATATTATATTATATTATTATAAAAATTAATATCTAGTATGTATGCATTTATATATGGAATAATAAGTAGAAAAAAAAAAAAATATATATATATATATATATATATATATATATATATATATATATATATATATATGGTTTGACAAATAATATTTGTATTAATTATTACAATGCATTAACATTAAATAATAAAATGATAATGACTAAGTAACTAAAATAACAATAACGACATAATTACAATAAATATGTTAAATTATATTAAGGCTAATAATTATATTTTATTTTAAAATCTTGAGGCTAAAAAAAATATAACAAATGTTTTTGATAAAAATATGTAAAATATATTTAGTAAATTATTAAGAATTAGGAAGTATAGAGAAATTGCTTATGAAAAGGGAGGGCTAAAATTGGTTGTCAACAGCTGCCCCTCTTTGACCGTGGACGATGAAAGAGTATTCGGGCAAAGAAATTGACTTAGTGATCAATTTTGTCCCGATTTGTAAGTATGGATCAAAATATAGGAAGGATTATAACATGAAACTTGGCAGGCTTATGAAATGAAAAGAAACTTTACAGAGTTATGGTCGAACGCTGATTTCAGAATCACCCACACACCTCGGGTTCTACGAGAATCAAGTCATATGTAATTCCAGACTGATGGTGCTATGATTGATGCAGATCCTAAAATGCTGCCCCAGTGTCGAATTATGGAGACACAAAGTGTCAGACACCAGGAATCATGATTGAAAGAAAACGTGTCGAAATAAGAATTTTGGCTCAGATTTTGGTAGTCAAGCCTAACGGAATCCAAAAGTTGATCTTTGACTTTTGCTGGCGAGTCTGGTTTCCTCCCCAACAAACTGCCCCAGTTCGCTGCTTAGATAGAGTTCCACATTGTGCTAAATTTCCTACTAAATTCAACAGGCTAGGTAAAATTGTTAGTAAACGAAATATAAAAATACGATGAGTCATATTTTATTAAAACGACACCTCTAAGCCGTTAATTTATCATAAAATAAGCCAAGTATGTTAAAAATAATTTTTTATCATGACTAATGAAATGAGGCTTCGAGCCAATGATTCATGTAAATGGTACCTTTCAGCGATGACTGATAAAAATGAGGCATTTAAGCCAATGATTGATAAAAATGAGGCATTTAAGCCAAATGATGAAGTAGTTGAGGCGTTTAAGCCAAATGACTGATGAGGCTTTCCAAGCCAAATATTTTATGGTAATAAAAATACTTGTGGTGCATTTGCAAGGCAATTGTGTGGCGCATTTAAAAGTAATAGTGTAGTGTAGTTGAAAGCATTTGCATTGTGAATTTGCAAGCAATGATATAGTACTTTTTAAAGCATTTGTGCAGTGCATTTGCAGTGCCTTTGAAAGCAAAAGTGCAGTGCATTTGAAAGCATTTATATTATGGATTTTGCAAGCGATGGTGCATTCGAAAACAGTGGTGCAATGTATTTGAAAGCATTTTTGCAGTGCATTTGAAAGCAATGGTGCAGTGCATTTGCAGTGTATTTGAAAGCAATGGTGCAGTGCATTTAAAGCAATAGTGCGGTGCATTTGGAAGCAATGGTGCGGTGCATTTGAAAGCAATGGTGCGGTGCATTTAAAAGTCAATGTGAAATATATTTAAAGTTGTGTGCGATGTAGTTTGCATTTATAAAAAAATAGTATCTGAAAAGTAATGACAATCAAATGTATATATAAAAAAAATATTGAAAAGTTCCAAAATTATCATTAGAAAACATCTCAAACTTGGATTTTAAAGGTAATCAATATTCAAAAGGTGTAATTTTCTATAAAATACTATAAAGAAATTCAAACCGCTCGACGAAGGGCCTTGGTATTTATGTCAGTCATTAATTCTTCTTCTTCCTCTATCTTGAAAATCTGCACTCAAAGAAAAATTGTGAGTTTGGGGGGAAGGTTGATTCGTGTTAACTTTGATGCTCTGGCCTTTGATGATCTCGCACTTCCAACTTTGTTTGGACTTGTAACCTCCACCCATTACTGAATCTTGGCGAACGAATAGTTAAGAAATTTTGATGAAAAATCCTATTTTAATAAATAAAATATGCATAATTTTTATAAAATAAATTTGTTGCCGAATTTTTTATTGTGACATGCTCGTGAAACAAAGTGAACATCCTTATCTGGAATCCGTCATTCGTCTTGCTTGACCATCCTTTGTCGATGACTGATGCCTCCTCATGACGACGCCTTCAAAAGTTGCCCCAGCTTCCAATTTGGGCGGAAATATTGAATTTTTGTCATGATGAGACCGAACCCACAGGGCTGCCTACGTATCCCCTCTTAAACGGGAATCAGGTCAAACGTAGTTCATTTACATTAAGAAGCATTACATAGAAAAGAAAGAGGTTGCTAGATATGCCTCTAGATGTAGTATCTCTTGACTGCATCTGCGTTGATAGGTTTGGGCCACACTTCTCCATCCATTTTTGCTAGAATCAGTGCTCCTCCAGTCAATACTCGATGCACCATGTACGGACCTTGCCAATTTAGTGCAAACTTTCCTTTAGCTTCACTTTGGTGCGGGAATATGCGCTTCAAAACTAGTTACCCCAGTTTGAACTGACGTGGTTTCACTTTCTTGTTGAAGGCTCTGGCCATCCTGTTTTGATAGAGTTGACCATGGCAAACTGCATTCATTCTCTTCTCATCAATAAGCATTAGTTGTTCGTACCGATTCTTCACCCATTCTGCATTGCTCAGCTCGACTTCCTGGATGACCCTCAAAGATGGTATTTCAACTTCCGCTGGTAATACGGCTTCAGTTCCATAGACCAGAAGATAAGGCGTTGCCCCAGTTGATGTCCTGATTGTAGTGCGCTTCAAAACTACGAGATGGATTGATATGAGGCCGAGAGCCTATTTGATTATGCCACGAGATGGCTTGATATTGCGCTTAGGCCGTAAGGGGCCCCTCCCGGAGTCTGTACACCCCTAGTGAGCGCAGGTACCCAGTGTGATATGTGATATAGCACGAGGGGCTGATACGAGTGATTGTGAGATAACCCGAGGGGCTGATTCTGTTGATATTTTGCCCGAGAGGCTGATTTATATATCTATCTTTTCTCCCTGTTTTCATTCACTCATTTGAACTATTAAAAGTTGTTTTAAGGAGGTTTTTACTGAACTAAGGTGTTTTTTTTTTACAAGTTTTCACTGTTTACTGCATTGTATTGGTTTTATACTGCCTCTTTGTAGCATTTTGATGTGTTTTACGTATTTTTTTATCGCTCAGCTGCCTTTACTTTTATTACTTACTGAGTTGGCGTACTCACATTACTCCCTGCACCCTATGTGCATATTCAGGAGTCTCAAGCCACGCTAGCGAGGGCAGATTGCTTCCAATAGGCTGTTCGGAGTTCACTAGGTAGCTGCTCGGCGTTCGCAGCCCAGTGTTTCTACTTCCTATCTTTATTTTCCTTGTACTATCTTTGTAATAAACTGTGTAGTCCTTCTTTTTCATACTCTTAGTTGGATGTTAGATGCTCATGACTGGTGACACCCCGATGTCGGGCTATATTTGTTTCCGCAATTATCTATTTCACTCTATTTTTAGGATTAGCACTTATTAATGACTTAATTATGAATTATTATAACTGTTAATTGGTTTGGGTGTTTGTGTCGGCTGGCCTTATTTTACGATAGGTGCCATCACGATCGGGTTTGATTTAGGATCGTGACAACTTGTGATTTAACAATCTCGGAGGGTCCGTAGGAAAATATGGGACGTGGACGCATGCCCGAATCGAATTCCAAGGTCCCTAGCCTAAGTAATGAATTTTTGTTAGAAATTGTTAAACTGAAATTCTAAGTATTTAATGAAATTAAATAATGCGTGATCATTTTGGTATTGGGACCGTATGTTGGTTCCGGAGCCTGGTACAGGTCCAATATAACATTAAAAACTTTCCCGCGAAATTTGGTATCAACGCGAGTAGTATAAGTACATTTCGCCGCGTTATAAGTGAATTGAAGAACTTAAAGTTCATAAGTTTGATTCAATTGATTTTAGGGGGTGATTCTTAGATTTAGCATTGATTCGGGCGTTCCGAGGGTTCCAACGAGTCCGTTTTATGATTTCAAACTTGTCAGTATGTTCGGGCGAGGCCTGGGGTCCCCGAGCGTCAATCGAGCGAGGCTCAAGTGAAGTTGGAAAACTTGGGAAGGAGATGAAGCTCCAGTCTTCTATCATAACCACATCTGCGGTTGGTCAGCTGCAGGTGCGAGACCGTAGAAGCGGCCAAGGCAGGCTAAGCCTTTCCTGCAGAAGCGGCCTAGTAATTCAGCTGAATTTTCGTAGAAGCAAACAACTTTCCGCAGATGCGGTGGGTGCAGGTGCAGCCCAGGACCGCAGATGCGGAAATCACTGAAGCAGTGACCTTCATTTATTACGGGCTCTAGGCCATTTTTGCTCATTTTTACTGATTTATTGGGCGATTTTGGAGCTCTTGAGAGAAGACTTTCACCTAGAATCTTGAGGTAAGTTCATCCTATTTATTTCATGTTTAATACTTGAACCTCGGGTGTCACGATCCAAAATCCACTAAGGGTCCTGGTGGCGTCGGACACCTCTATCAGGCCAACCAACTAACTCGTCAATTAATTCTTCTTTTAATACTTTTGAAAATATAAGGTTTTTCCTTCCATTTTTATAAATAAAAGTTCACATCTTGAATTCAAATTTAATAATAATAATGATTAGAACAAATCCGTTGACAACCATCCCAGAAACCCGGTGCAAGTACATGAGCAACTACTGATAAGAGAAATAAAATACAACATCCGCCCGGAATACAGTGGGCGGAAAGTAAATACAGTACAGTGGAAGGAACTACTCTAGTTGCGGTCGCCTCAATGATGCAGCTCACCTAGTCCCAGCGTCATCCATGCTGCTACACCCAATAGGCTGCTACAGGTGTATATATACCTGTGCAACAAAAATGCACAGAAGTGTAGTATGAGTACGTAATCAACGTGTACTCAGTGAGTATCCCGCCTAATCCCGAAGGGGTAGAGACGAGATGGTCAACTCTGACACACTCTAATGGTCCAATGATCATTCATCCTCAATACACATATTAAACCGTGGATTTATTCTTTATATACATGATTCTAATCCAAATAGAGGAAACGAATAAACACGTAGTTCTTTCATAGGAAACGAATTCCCGAATTTCTCTTTAAAACATAATCCAAATATATTTAAGCCACAAAAGGGTAATAATAACTTAATTAAGTTCAGGCAGCAACACAGGCATGCACAAATCATACTGAGGTGACGGCCCGATCCAACAGAAATAAATGTGCACTTGCCGAGGGTCGACGGTGCGCCTATAGATGCATCTATTAATCTACCGAGGCGTTCGGCCCGGTCCAAAATAAACACACATAGACAGATAATCAGTCAAGAATTCAACGTGGAGTAATTATGCCATAAAGGCCAATTCTCTTTAATAATTTGAGAAAAACGAAGCTTAAGTCTCTTTAGAAATCCATTTATTAAATTAAATGTGACTTATTACCCCGCTCGCGAATCATCCATGCGACGCGGGTACACGTAAGATACATGCTTAGATAGCCAATTAGAATTTTATCAAGGAACAATTATCCAAATAAGCCAATTCTCTATTTAACAATTCAGGAAATGATGTTTAATCCCTTTTTAAATTTGTTTACTAATCAAAGGTGATTTAAACAATCCAAGTCATCAATGAGTTCATAATTTATTCAAGTATAACATGCTTTTGGGTCCTAGACTACCCGGACAATTGCATGATAGTAGCTACGCACGGACTCTCATCACCTCGTGCGTACGTAGCCCCCCACAAATAGGAGCACATAATCATTCACTTCACCTATGGGGTAAATTCTCCCTCACAAGATTAGAAAGGAGACTCACCTCGCTCCGAAGATCCGCAACCGGCAATCTACATTCCTCCGAAGACTTGAACCAACGCGCAGAGCTCCAAAACTAGCCAAATAACTGCAACCTATTGAGAATATACTCAAATACTTGCTAACAATTTGAATTATACAATTTCCCAACTCCGCTTGGTGAAATGACCAAAATGCCCTCGGGCCCACATGCCCGGAATTCAAAATTTTTGGAAGATAAAGGTTACCCATGACCTTAGGAACTCAAATATATGATTTTCTCTTAATTCCATACTCAAAATCGTGGCTAGAATCCAAGATTATACTTTTCTAAGTTTTTCACCTAAAACCCTTGATTTTCCCTAATTTTACATGTTAATCTACCCATAATCTATGTATTTAACTTAAGATGTGAAGAAATTACTTACATCTTCGATGATGACGGAAATCCCTCCTCAAATGCTCTCAAAAATCATGAATTACACCTCAATTTAAGCTTTATGAACTTTGAAATTTCCAACTTCTATTTCCGATGTTTAGACCTATCAAATCACGTCCGATTGACCTCAAATTTTGCGCACAAGTCATATCTGACATTACGGACCTACTCCAACTTTCGGAATTGGATTCCGACTCCGATATCAAAAAGTCAACCTCCGGTCAAACTTTTCAAAAACCTTCAAATTTTTATCTTTAGCCAAATGGCTTCAAAATGACCTACGGACCTCCGAATTCACTTCCGATCGCGCTCCCAACTCCAGAATCACCATACGGAGCTATTCACAGTCTCGGATTCCCAAACGGACATTGATAACACTGAAATGCTCTTCAAGCCAAACTTATGAAAATTCTTTTAAAATGCTAACTTCCACAATAGGCGCCAAAATGCTCCCGGGTTATCCAAAACCCAATCCGGGCATACGCCCAAGTCCGAAATCATCATACGAATCTGCTGGAATCTTCAGATCCTGATTTCGAGGTTGTTTACTCAAAAATCCAATCCTAGTTCATTCTTTCAACTTTAAGCTTCTCAAATGAGAATTTTCATCTAAATTTAACTCCGATCTTCCTGAATTTAAATTCCGACCATGCGAACAAGTCATAATACCCAAAATAAAGTTGTTCATGGCCTCTGACTGCTGAACGGAGCGCTGGTACTCAAAATGACTGGTCAGGTCGTTACATCGGGTAGATTAACACACAAAGATTAAGGAAAAATTATGGGATTAGAGCAAAACCTAAGGTTTTGATAAAAGTTAGATTTAACCACAAAATTTGTTATGGAATGAAGTAGAAATCATATATTATTGATCCTTAGGTTATAAAGAATAACTTTCTTTGAAAAGTTTCGGAATTCGGGCACGTGGGCCCGGGGTCGGATTTTAGGAAACTTGTGTTTAAGGTTGGGAAATTACTTTAGTAATTAAAATGCGAACTCTTGAGCTTGTATTGACTAGTTCCTACCTCGTTTAGTTAGTTTCGGATCGTTCGGCTCCAAATTGAATGTTTGAGCACGTTCTTGATATTGAAAGTACGCTTTGAAGCAAGGTGAGTCTCCATTCTAACCTTGTAAGATGGAATTATCCCCGTAGGTGAGTTAATTAATGTTGTGTTGCTAATTGTAGGGGCTACGTACGCACGAGGCGACGAGAGTCCGTGCATAGCTACTATTATGTTAATTGTCCAGGTAGTTTAGGACACGTATCATGCTATGTTTGTAAATGTCTATATCCTTTCATGTTAATAAGATCATTTAGGACTTGTTAGAAGTTGGAAACAAATGTATAAGAACGCATGTACTCACTTGATAACTTGTAAGGATTTATTTGAGTATGATTGTGCCTTATGTGCCCTCTTGATGATGATTGATATTTGTAGATCGAGTCGATCGCCTCGGTAGAAATAGATGCATCTATGGTTTGCTCCATTCGATCCTCTGGCAGTACACATTTCTTTTTATGTTGGACCGGGCCGTACGACCTCGGCATAATGTGTGTATGCTATCTATGTGAAATCATATTCATTACTTGTCTTACTAAATGCCTGAAATGTAATGGCTAACTATGATATTATCTGGGGAATGACTTATCACTTCATGCTATAAATTGCTATTTAATTGTGACATCCATGCGTAGTATAACACTTTCTTATATTAATTGACCCTAAGAAGTGTCAAGTCGACCTCTCATCTCTACTTCTTTGAGATTAGACAGGATACTTACTGGGTACATATTGTTTATGCACTCATACTATGCTTCTGTACTTAATTACACATGATCTGAGGCAGGTACATCTGGTTACCCGTCTGGTGCACACACTTGATCATAGTCCGAGTTTTCACGGTGAGCAGCTCCTTTCCTATGTTGTCCAGCAGCGTGCTGAAGTCTTTTTGTACTTTTGGCCTGTCTATTCTAGTTCAGACAGTAGGATAGATTTATTCTTTTGTATAGTCTACTAGATTCCCATATACTTGTGACACCAGGTCTTGGCACACACATTAGTGGACTTTTTTTTGGGATTGTATAACTATTATGGTATGATGCTACTTGTCGCTTATTTTAAATTCAAACTTAGAGATTGTGGTAACTTTTTTGGAAAAAGTAAAACTAGAACTTATTAATATTTCCGTGTTGGCTTGCCTGACAACGATATTGGGTGCCATCATGACCTAAAGTGAAATTGGATCATGTCAATAAACTTAATTTCTCACCAAATTTTACAGACAGGTCTTAAATACTATAATGAACCTGTACCGAACCCCGAAACTAAAATACGGACCCGATACCAACAAGATCAAACATTAACCAAATTCTTAAAAGTTAAAACTATTTAATTTTCAGACTTTCAATTTTCCTCAAAGATTCATTTCTCGAGCTAGGCACTTCAGAATTCAATTTCGGTCATATGCCCAGGTCCAATATTTTGATACAGACTCACCGGGACTGTCAAAATAGAAGTTCAGATCCGTTTACTCTAAATGTTGACCGGAGTCAACTAAATCAACTTTTAAAGGCGAAAATTATTATTTTCATCAACTTTCAATACAAAAGCTTTCCGAAAATATGATCGGACCGCACACGCAAATCGAGAAGGATAAAAATAAAAATTTAAAAGTCTCAAAATATAAAATCGAGTTCTAAAATATAAGATGACCTTTTGGCTCATCACATTTATGTGTGTGAGTGAGTGAGTGTGTGAGTGTCTTTTTATAGAATGTGGGAGTGTCAGATGATAGGAATGAGAGAGGTCTAGGGGAATCTACCAACCTCCGTTAACTTTAGGAATTGGCATCTTTCAAAACAGAAAATGATAGTTAAACTAATGTGACTAACTAATCAGAATCATGAAATTGAATTAATAGATAAGTCATGCAAACGCGAAATCAAAACCCTAATTTTTTATAATACTGTATGTTTCACTAACCATGTTAAATTAGCGAATAACTCATTGTTGTATATTTAACTTAAATTATTGTGTAATTAGACCTCTTAATCTTAAGAAAACCAACATTAAACTAAAAATCCTAAAAATTCTGGAAAAGAATTGAAAAAGCATAAGAGTCACTTGGTTGAAGAAAGAAGAAGAAAAACAACAAAAAAAAAATAAAGGAGAGGAATTACTTACTGATTATCGAACAATGAAAACTCCAAGGAGTGATGATCTTGACTAAATCTGGCATCCTTTGAAGTGGTCCAAAATTCATATCATTCAATCGTTCTCAATGAGAACAATCGAGAAATATATATTTCAGGTCGCATCATCTCCGAGAATCTTTGAAAAATAGGGCAAAGGGATATTAGGGTTTCTGCCCATCTTAGATTTGAAATTGGAGAAGATTGGTAGGGATTTTGGGGAAATTGGTGATGGATTAGAGTTGAGGGAAAGATGGTGGTTATTTGGTGAAAATTTGGAGTAATTTGAAGTGGCGTCGCCGTCGTGGGCAATCTTCAACAGCGGCGGACGGCGAGGATTATAGAGATAAGAGATGCAGGAGATGAGGGGTTTGAGGGTCTAGGGGATTTGGTTCGGACAATGAATTAGGAGGTGTGGGAGGGGATTAGGGTCTTTGGATCTAAATCAACGAATGAACACGATTAAACGTGACCAAACGTTATCGTTTGGCTAAAGTGGGGGAAGTTGGACCAGTCTGTTCTGGACTGGGCGAGAAGTAAGGGGAATTTGGGCCAATTAGAGCTATTTGGCCTAATTTCAAACAAAGACCAAACATTTCCGTAATTCCCTTTTCTTTATTTCTTTTTTTCTTTTAATTTTAAAAATTAATTGAATTAATTAAAATTCTAAACTAACTAAAATCCTAAATTAGATTAATCTATTTTATAAAATTATCCTTAACTTATTTTCCATTAAATTGTCACTAAATAATTAAGACTAAAGACTAAAATTTAAACAATTATTGTATTTTTGTGATTTTTGTTTAATAATGCAATTAATAAATGTTAAAAATTTTTTTTTGGTCAAACGAAAATTTTATATTTAACCAATGAAATATGTACAACCGCTAGCTCATGGGACTCTCGAGCTAGATCCTATCAACCAATCCTATTACAGTGTTTCTACTATCTATTTCTTTTCCTAGCAAGCTAATATCTATACATTGTCTCATATAGGAAATCTATCTAATTGTTCTAAAAAGCTCTTCCATTTACTCTGTTGTTGTCCCTTCATATGCAGCTGTAAAACGATCTCTCGAACTCCCCTTGCATAGTTGGTATGTTGCTTTTGAAATCTTCTCTTATTTCTTTCCAGCCAGGTAAAATATATTGTTGCTGCACATAAGAACTTCATGATTTGAGCTCTTGGCCTTCCATTGTTGACTCTCTTGGTTAGCCATTGTATTTTCCCGTCCCAGCTTCCAATTGAGTGCTTTTCTCCCAGCCAATCCAGTAGTATAGCCCATATCGACTTTGCATATTCACATTCAAAGAAAAGATGATTAAGCAATTCTTCCTTCTGACTGGTACACATCACACACTCCTTTGGCAATTAAAATTTAAACGTTAAATTTTAAATGCAATTAAAATCTAAAATGCTATGCGATGAAGTGTTGAACATTTTTTGGTATTTTTCTATGAGTTTAAAATATTAAGTGCACAACTAAATGTAAACAACAATTAGTCATGAAATTCCTAAAAGTTCTAAAAAAATTAAAATAATTAGAAAAAATCTATTTTTGTGAATTTGTAGGAGTATTTTTAATCGGGCAAAAATCATGTGCGCACAATAACAACTTGCCTTATGATCACACCCAACTATGCCTTATAAAAAGGACAAAGTGGTCGTTGAAAATATAATCCGATTTACAAGTCCGGAGTCGAATCCCATAGAGAACTAAAGCTTAGCTACAGTTGTTCAATATCGCTAAGAAACACAAGTCCAAATAATTTTCTAATTATAAATATTATAATATTTATTTTTATCTAATTAACTAACAAATACTAAAAAGCAGTAAAACTATCAATTAACAAGGATAAGGATTGGAGACAAGATTAAGGAAGTCTAGAGTTATGATTTTGTCACGACCCAATTCCATAGCAGGTCATGATGGCGCCCAACACCATTGTTGGGCAAGCCAACGCGCAAAATACTAGCTAAACTTCCGGTCACCTTTATCCCAAAATAGTTAAAAATAATTCTTTTACTTGGAATAAATCAGAAACGATGAATAAAAATCATGATAATCATACAATCACAAAATAATACACTCTACTAATGTGTGTGCCAAGACCTGATGTCCCGAGCATGGGCAACTAGTAGAATATACAAAAGAATCACATTATCCTACTGTCCGAAACAGAATAGACAGCAAAAATACATAAGAAAGACTTCTTTAGGCTACTAAACTGCATGGAGGAGAAGCAGCTCACCGTAGAAGTTTCGAATCCACTCAGAGATGCGCACCCGATTGATAGCGAGATGTACCTGCCTCAGTGTCACGACCCAAACCCGATCGTGATGGCGCCCAGCACACTACTAGGCAAGCCCGACCATTTATAACAATTACCCCAATTATTTAAACAATCTAAGATAAAGCTATTTAAGTCAAAGTCTGAAATAATGGTAAAATACTGAAAATCTGGCAAAGTACCGAAACAGCCCAACTAGGACCCGGTGTCATGAATATGAGCCTCTATAGAATAGGATGATATCCTACTACATAAACTGTCTAAGTGTCTGATAGTGCGGAATATAAAAGACAAGGATGAGAGGAAAAGTCAACGGCTGCGAACGCCATGCAGCTACCTCAACTCTCCCGAATAAGCAAGCCTGCTGATCTCTGAATGTCTACTCAGCCTGTGAAGAAGGACCTAGATCTGCACACATGGTGCAGGGAGTAAAGTGAGTACTTCCAACTCAGTGGTAGTAAAAGTAAATAACACTGAAAGTATAAAATCCCAAAAAGGGCACAAATAATGCTATCTTAAGCAGTAAACCAAACATACAGTAGAATCCATGAAATTATAGCAAAACATTCTCTTTAAAGAAATCAATTGAACAAGAATACACAAATAAGG